>VYZS01096319.1:0-30425 GCA_013400695.1 Neodrepanis coruscans | reverse complement strand
GAGGAGGCGCGGGGCCGCGGGATGGCCGTGAGCTGCCCCCGGGCCGCTCCTCCGCATCCTCAGCTGCCTCCGGGACGGGCGCCCTGGGGCCGAGCCGGGGCGCTCCGGCGGGGTTCGGAGTCGGGCGCGGTTTGGCCCCTTTTGGCTTTGTTAGATCTGTCCGCGGACGGGACAGTGCAGCGATCCCGGGGCTTGTCCTGGAAATTCCTCCTGTCAGAGCCCTGGAGGAAATACGAGCGAGGTCACAACTGGCTGAAACCACAAATGCAGAACGTTCAGCGTTCGGTCCTCCGCAAACGTCCCGCCAGCCGTGATTTTATTTTTGTCTTTACAACGTGGAGTCCAACTTTTAAAACCAGTTTGTTGACGCCTTACAGACCAGTGCAAGGAACCAACCGTGTTCTTGGTTCCTGCAGGAGAACTGGGGGACAGCAGAGCTCAGGGCTGGTTTTGCACAGACCCGTTTGTGTAGAGAACCTTTGAGTGGCTGATTGTTGTGTCAAGACCTTCTTGAGTCCTTGAAACTCCATTGATTGTGCCCCAACCCTTAAATAAATGACGAACGACCTTTGCATTGCCCTTTCTGGTGTCCTTAGCCCAGACAACTTAATTCTTTTTTTTTTTTTTAATATATATTTGCATTGCAGTGAGTGATACAGATATCTGCACACATCTCGTATTCCCATCATCATCCTATCAGGATACCGTATCTGTTTACCTCCTTTTATATGTAGATGGCATCGTGTGGGTTTAAGTGAGGAATTCTGTGTCCTGAGGGATTACAATAACGAGGTGTTGCCTTTTCCCTGTGGCTCCTGGTGCAGTGTTGACAAAACTCGAGCAGTAGATAACTGTGGGGAGTGAGCTGGACCAGAGTTGTTGCTGCTGAGTTATCTTAATTGCCAGTTGTAGGAGGAACTCCTAAATGGCTTTACAAAGACATATTTTGGCTTTGTGGCTGATATTTCTGTCAATACGGGGCTGATAACATATGGCTCACAGTGAAACAAGTGCTCTGAGATGAACACTCTCATCTTCGTTATTGATTTTGCCTTTGTGCATCATCCTTAAATTGTGTGCAGCTGAGAGCCTGGGGAAGGCACAGAGCCAGGCTTGGGCGAGTGCTGAAGAACTCAAGGAGTTGTTCTTCATGTTCTGAGCAAATGTCTGCCATAAAACAAGCAGCAAACTGGAAATGCTTTCTTTTTCCAGTCAAGTGTTTAATTCGGAAAGGTTTCTGGGTGTCACCTGTGTGGGCAATTCAGCTGCTTTTAATTAAAGTGTGTCCTGAGCGCTGTGACTGCCTTGCCCTGCTCTTTGCTGTGGGCTTCCAAATGTGAGATAAAACAAGCATGTGAGCATCAGAGAACTTTAATGAGGTTTGTTGGGGGGTGTGTGCAGTCACTCCTGACTGAGCTCCATGCTTGGAATCATGAATCCTTCATTAAAGGGCTGCTCTGGTTGCCTGATGGTGTTAAAGGATCAGCTATTGCAGGGGCTGCAGTTCAAGTGTTGGCCTCGTAAATGCTTCAGATAAAAGGCCGGGGGAGCTGCAGGGCTGTGCCAAAAAGTAGCATTTGGAAGAATTCAGTCCCAGTTCTTTACCATCATCACTTGCTTCCATTAAGGTCGTTAGTCTTATGTTAAAACGGGAGACTTTGTTACCACGTGGATACATTGGAACTGTTGGGTTCTGTACAGACCAGTCAGACTTAGTGACCAAGTTTGGTGTTTGGTAACAGCTGTTGAGAACCTTGGATAGTGTGCTGTCCCTGTTATTTGTTTAGAAAGTGGACCTGGAAGACCTTAGGTCAATAGCAAAGCTGGACATCAACCAGCCTGGTTAACTCTTTACATTTTAACGTTTTAAATTGGTTTCTAAGAGTGTTTTTTTTTTCCTGCAAAGAGGCCAGAACATTTTCAAAGAAGCATTTTAAAATAAAGTGTCAAGGACTCAGATTTCTTCATAAAAGCAGTAAGATGAGGTTGGATTTAAAAGAAGGGAAGATAAGTGGTGGTGTTAGCTCTGATGTGTTCCAGATCAGTAAATGGCAGTTCTTGTGTTACTCAGTTATCAAAGACTGGGAAATTTACTTTGATCCACAGAAACCACGTTTCTTCATTTGGGCAAGTGACAGCTCTTCCTGAAATGATGATCTGAGGTAACAGACTTGCACCTTGTGTTGAACAGTCCATTTTAGCTTTGGGGTCTTGTGTGTGTGCACAGCAGGACCATAGTTGACTGTATAAATATCGTGGAAATAGAATTGGGCATTTTTAAAGAAATGGGTGATACACTTCATTCTTTGATTAGAAATGTTCCTGCCCACTGTGATCCTGCCCTTGTGCATCAAAGCCTTGGAAAGTTGTCTTTTTTATTGCAGAATTCTACTCCCTCGGTTTGCTTTTCCCCCATCTTTGTGGTGAGAAGTGTTACCAAGGATTGTGATACAGGTGTAGTTTAGTTGGTGACACTTGAGCTCCCAATCTGCAAGGACAGCAGCCTGTTTTTTCCTGTCCCATCCCCTCTCTGAGAACCTGTTCCCCCACTTCCATCCTTTGGGGTGTCTTTTTGAGCTGTACTTTTCATCTGATCAGTCATGTCCCCTGACAGAGCACTCTGACATGTCCTAGACATTTTCCAGCACTTCAGATGTTTTACATCAAATTAGAGTTAAGATACAAATTAGTACTTCTTTTCTTCCTGCCATGTTGCAGACAAAAACTGGGTAGACAAAGGCCAAAACCTGAAGGAGAACTAGATACCTGAGAAGACTTGACACTCATTTCAGTCAGTGCTTTAATAGCACGAACTAGTTTTTGGCACTGCAGGGTTGGTCTGTAGCTGTCATGACAGACAGACAGCATGTGTGTGCCAGCCAGAGCCAGAAGTGTTACTATTTTTTGCTGGATAGTTTTTAGGTGGCAATTTTACTGGAGTCCCGAGTAACTCACATTGGAAGAGCATTTGTGGAGTGTGTATGTTCAAAAGTCAGAGGCTTTTGAGGAGTAGATAGTGCTGTTTTTGTTGGAAATGGAAGTTACTTAGAGGAGAGGTCAAGTGGCTCCTCTGCTCCGCTGTTAAGGTTTTCCATCATTGGTCCCTGATGCTGAGCAGGTTGTGTCTTCCTTTCCTCCCCCCCAGCCCCTCAGCAGAATGTCCTGGTGTTGGAAAAGTGGCTTTCTGCTTTCTGCTTTGTTTTTTTGCCTTGTTCCTGCCCTTTGCCAAGAACCTCTTACTGGAGGTGCAGCATCTAAACTCTTCCCTATAGGAAAATCTTGTGTGCTTTTCAGCATTTAGGAGTAGCTAATTCAGGATGCTCTTAGAATTGAAATTTGTCAACTGTTGTTGGAATTTCTTTACAGAAATCCTTTATGTACTGAACCTGCTATTTGCACAGCAGCAGCTAACTAGGTATCCCAAAAAATGGTAACCAGCAGAAACAGAATTGAAAACTGCCCATCTCTTTGCTGCAGAAAAGTGGAGAAGCTTTGCTGATGTGCTTTAAATCTTATTTCATGGTTTAGAATAGTAATATATTAAATATATTAAAGTTTGGACTTTCTAATTTCAGTGCTGTTGTAGAATTGATACATTTGTGATGACTCTGAATATCGTTCCTGTATTTCAATGATCAGGGGAAAGTTTTATCAGGTAGATGAGGGAAAACTTCCTGATCAATCTCTGTGCAACTGAAGCTTTTCTTTAGCAAGAGAAATGTTTGGCAGAGGGTTTCCTGTCACAGTGCAGGTGTTCAGCCTGTATCTCGGGAATATCCCAAACTGCTGCATGGGAAGGAAACAGGTGGGCCAAGCAGAGGGAACACCAGGACTTGCAGCTGGGGAAGGGGCTTACAGTGCAGAACTCCTGCTGATGGCCACTGCTTATCCAGGGCACAGAGTGAGCAACAGAGACCCGTCCCTGATTTTCCTGTGCTCTGTTACTGTTCCCAGCCTGGGTTGAAGCAGTGGTGGAATGTCAACTTTATCAGGCTTGTCCTGTTCCGAAAGATAAAGCCCTCTAAATGGCATCCCAGGCTGCAGCTAATGGGCTGTGCTGGGAATGCCGTCAGCCAGTGGGGGGGCAGCAGGATAATGCAGCAAGAAATTTCAGGCAGCCAAGATTTTGCATTTGGGCGTCTTCCAGATTTCATTCAGGTTGTGGTTTATATGTTTAATCTGCTGGCTAGTAGATTTTTAAAGTTCTTAATCCCTGCATTTGAATAAACTCCAAAACACTGGAAGGTTTTTCCCCTGTGCCAGCAGGAATCTTTGTGTATCCAGTGTTTCCTTAAGCCTGAAGCAACTCTGGTGTTACTTTCTCTGCTTTTCATTAAACCGACCTCGAGTCGTTCCTTGGATGTTTTCAGTGACAGGAGAGGTGCCTTGGAGTTTCCTTAGGGAATGACTCCCAAATCCTCTTTAGTTGTGTGACACTGGACATAGGTGACCCTGCTTATGCTAAAGATAGATCTCCTGGGGCTGCCTCCCTGCAGTGGTTCAGCTTGGAGCAGATGGCCATAAATGGAAAGAGCAACTGCAGAGAGCACCGTACCTTGGCCAGAGTGTGGATGATGGGCAACAGGTGTCTCTGCAGTCACTGCTTTTAAAAACCTGTACAGGAATGCAGAGCTGGCTGTGAGTAGAATTGTGGTTTTAGTTGATACATTGGGGTTTTTTTAAGTGTTGCTGCTGTGTTTGAGTTGCCTTGATCTGCACTGTATCAAACTTGAATGAGCTCTCCTGAAGTTACAGTAGTTTTGATTAATTGCTTAGTTTTCCTGAACTTTAAAAACTTGAAAAAAAGCTATTTTTACCTTTTTCTCTTAATTTCTGCATTAAAAAACACACCCTGTTTACTGTTTGTTATGCTTTGTGTTTTTTTTAATAACCAAGCTTGCTGAACCCAACTCACAGTTATTTTTAATGCCAGAAATCAAAACAGGATACAGACTAATTTTCTATTTATAAATATATTTATCCAATAGACTGAAAACTTGAAGAAAGGTGACCTTTAGATTTCCATGAGGCAATAGTTGGGGATGGTGCTACTTCTTTGTTCTGCTCTGTTAAGTTATAACCACCCTCATCACAATCTGGCTTGTTCTGGTTAATCTGAGGGCAGATTACAAATCTCAGAGTCTGCTTCTGTGAGGTCTTGAGCACCTTGTGGAAATGAGGAGCTTCTGTGAACCAGAAACCCAACCTGAGTGACAGCATTGGTTCTGCTTCCTGTGTGCCTTCCCTAAATATTCCTGCTGACAGGAAGGAATAAAAGGTGTGGAGAACCTGACAGTGCTGTGATGTTCATGTTAAAGGTGGAGAAGTGCAGTTGTACAGGGGTGGATGTGGACTTCTGTAAGTAATCTGTTCTCATGAATTTTTTGTGTCCTGCTGCAGTGGAAGCATCAGTTAATGGGAGCAATGTGCACTGCATGGATAAGACAATTGAAGCTGCAGAGGCCTTGCTTCATATGGAGTCTCCTACCTGCCTGAGAGATGCCAGGAGTCCTGGTATGTCAGCCACAGTTTCTGCTCTGGGGGCCATTTCTTCTACTCGTTAGCAAACCAAAGTGTGAAACTTGTTTCTGTGAAGAGCTGTGTGCTCTTTAAAACAGTTGCCTGCCTATTTCAAAACTACTGATCTGTTTGGAGTTTTTACATGATTTCTCCACCATGGAATGAGTATACTTTCAGATTAAATTACTTACCTGAGAGAGGTTGTTGGGTAGAGGTATTTGACTAACTACACATTTAAAATTTACTGTTCTGCCTAAACATCAGGAAATAGTTTTTTCACTGTGTGGCTGACAGAGCCCTGGCACAGATTGCCCAGAGAGGCCATTGTAAGTCCTTGTAAGTACTAAAAGGTAAATGATCTTCGGCAGCTTGAGCAGGGAGTTGACCAGGTGCCATTCTAACCTCAAGCGTTCTGTGCTTCTGTGAATTTGACATTTTAAATTGCTAAAACGAGGACTTATTTTAAGGGAAAAGAATTTACATTCATCTTTCTGTTTTAGAAAGAATATCTGAATACAATGTGCTGCAAAGTATTCCAGTTTAAAAACCCAAAACTTCAAGGTGATGGTTATTTTAACTGATGTTCCCTCTGAAGTTAATATGTGTTGGATGAAATAATGGTCAAACTGAAATGCAAAAAGCAGCAAAATAGGAAATGGACATCAGAATAATTATCAAAGATTAAACTTTGTTTAATTTAATGTTGAGTTTAGTTCTAAAGAAGAATTGTGATATTGGTGTGATACTTCTGCCTAAAAATACTGACAATTGTGTGTGATTTGGGGAGTTGGATTGATTTTCTAGGTTACAGGTTGTTGGAACAGAAACTTACTACACTACTGCATATGCTTTGTTTAAATGAATTTTATGTAAGATACATTAAAATGAAACTTGATCAGATACTCCTTTTTTCTTCTCTCATAGTGGAAGTTTTTGTCCCTCCTTGTGTGTCAACCCCAGAATTCATCCACGCAGCCATGAGACCTGATGTGATCACAGAAACTGTGGTGGAAGTGTCAACAGAGGAGTCTGAATCAATGGATGTATCTCCTGTTCCAACCTCCCCTGACATCCATGAACCAATGAAAAAGAAAAAAGGTACATGTGGCTCTTCATAGGAGCAACCTCAGAATTTACTTCTGGTGTGCATTGCCACAGATGTGGTGCAGTGAGTACAGCTGGAGAGAGATTAGATGGTCTGATACCTTTGCTCATGCAGACACACTCATTGGAGGGGGAGTTCTTACAGAATGAGTCTGTGACCAGGGAGAAGAAGGAACAGAAGAGTGGGTTTTGCCAAGCCATAAAGGAAATCTCTTGTTTCTATGTTGGTGTCAATTTTTAACATGGAAGTGGAGGAAGGATAGAGAAGGATTCAAAGAGGACTTTTGTGGTGGGTAACCACTGGTGTCTGAAATATGGATATATTTGGAGAGCAGGTTGGCTCAGGGTTCTTGTAATGAAACAGGCTAAATACCAACATAAATCCAACTAATCCAGCTAAAAAAAACATAAATCCATTTACAAAATCATCAGAAGGATCTTCCCAGTGAAATTTGTGTCTTTTCTGTCTGATTGGCGTTGTCTTGGAGGAGAAACAATTGAGAACAGTGTTTGATTTCTGAGCATTCCACAATCATATGGGAGGTGAGCACCCAGTGAGGCTGCTCTCTATTGAGCAGTTTTCTTACAGGCATCAATGAAGTTCACTAAACTTTAGGAATACTGTTTTCATAGAGCTTCCAGACATGCTAAGCTGGAATACTTGTAATTTAGAGGGAAGAAAATGCAATACAGTGATAAAGTGATAAAAATCCAAGATTTAGATTTAGTAAAACCACACACACACACATAACTGTAACTCTACTGTAAATTAATTCAGAGTAAAGCAAACACTGGGTTAAAAGAATGCAAGTAAATTGAGTTTTATTTGATATGTTTGGTGCTTACATCATCTGCCATTAACTTCTCTGAAACTGAGTTAAATCTGCCTGTGAAGTCAGCAGCCAAATGATCAATTAAACTGGTTTTGCAGTAGTAATCTAAAAATTTTATCTATATCTGCAGCAAGGCAACAGCAGGGAGAAAATACATGAGCTGCTTCTTTCAGCAGAAACAAACTGCATGAGATTAATACTTCTTTTTCCCCATGTCCTGTGTGCAGCTGGCCGTAAACCCAAGACCCAGCAGTCAGCTTTAGCTGAGGGGTCTCCAGATCTGGGGATAAAGAAGAAACCTAGGGAAGGCAAAGGTATGTTTTTCCATTCTTTGGGTCTTTAAAAATACACAGTGCATGGTATTTGTCACAGGAAATACACACGTCTTTAAAGATTTGCTGGAGAAGTTGTATTGGAAGTTGTATTGGATGTCTTCAGATTTGTTTGTGCAGGATCCAGCACAGGGGTGGGTGCTCTGACAGTGCCCTGTAGTAACTCCACAGTTACTAGGCTTTCTCATTTTTTATTTGGTCTGCTTTGTGTTTATCGACTTGTGATGTCTTTTGTGTTGTGTGTCAATTAGTGCTACACACATTTTTTTAAGCTACTGCTGAAAGACTTGTTCTCAAACAGTGGCAGCATCATGAGCATTTGGAGTGATGATGGCTGGAAATGTGTTTTCTGAGTTGATTCACAGACTTCAGTGGGAATATATTCCTTAACTAATAGGTTCAGTTTGATTTAAGGGTTAAAACAAATGATGGTGTGTTTCTGCACTGGTTGAGTGAGGGATTTTGTGCTGGAGAGTCCTACTTTCCTGATGTTTCTCTGGATAAGTAGCAATTCCTTTCTCGTACTAGAAGCCCCTGCTGTTCTCTCAGCAGGGAGACAGATTGGGACATTTGCTCACAGGTTACCTTTGAGTTGCTGTGCAGTGAATCAGCTCTTCCCTGGTTATAGGTGAAAAATCTGGATCTGTTCCCCTCTTACTGCACTGGGAGTTGCTTGGAGGTGTTGCTGTGGCTGGGAGTAACAAAGTTTAGTGCCTTGGAGTGGCAGCATTCCAGAGTGTGCAGTGGTCAGCTCCACTATTATTTTGAGATGTGTTTGGAAGCAAGGTCTCTGCTGTTTACGTAATTCCTTATCTGGCCACAGCTCCCAAGTCATCACTTCTGTCAGTAGGGGAAGGAAGAATGGGACTTATGTCATGCAGATGTTGGCTCATGGAAACCACTGCAAACAGTAATTGAACTTCCCTGCAGTGCCCACTGTTGGTGTCTTTGGATTTGATGTAGGAGTGAACTTCAGAGAAGATCACAGATTTTCTGTCTGCTCTGTTTAAAAGTATATCTTGTTTAAATACCTTTTTTAAAAAAAATTCTGTAATCCTTCTTAGGTTGCTTTCTAATTCAGATTTACTGTTACAGCTTTCCATTACCTGAGCAGTACATTTAAATTGTCTCAGATCCTGGTTTGCTGTGAAATAACTTTGAAAAAGAAGGCCTCTCTCCTAGTTTTTGTACTGGTGATTTCATTCTGTTTTATCAAGTGGCAGATGGTACTGCTTTGTGGTTTGTGGGGAATTTCTAAACTTCCTTTTTAATTTATTGTGTTTCCATGGAGCCTCATAATGATCTGCTTACATCTCTTGTTCTCATGAAGGATCCCATTCCATATTTTACACTACAACTGCAGTAAATTATTTTTTTTTCCTTAATATAGTCTAGCTTGATGTTCTGCAAAACATTTTGTTACTGGATTTAATTTTTGTTACTTGTTTAAAAAAATTACTTGCAAATACAGGCTCTTTCATATGCAACGTGTTTTTGGAAAACCAGAAGTTATTCTAGAGCTCAGTACTGTTAAAAGTTAAGTCATGGAGGAAGAGAGCTGGTTGTGCACATTTGGAAAGGGGATCCTTGGCATGTAGACACTCCTTCCCTTGTGCATTCCTGGTACTTTCTGGTGCAAAGTGAAGCAGCTGTAAATCTGATTTACTTGTGCCCCACAATTTGTTGCATGGGAGGAATGTCACAGTATTTTTTCCTTGAAGTAAGATAGCGGTATTTTTTTTTGTTCTCACGTAGTGGATTGGCAGTTTTGGCATGGTTTCTCTTTTTTTTCCTTTGTATAAATGCTCTCTTTAAACTGTTGGAGGGAATAAAACTGTGAGCCGCTCCTCACAAAGGCAGGTACAGTGCAGCAGTTCATTGATACACACGGCACCTTGTGTAATTCACATTCTTCCTGGCTATTAATCCCTCTATTTCAAAATGACAATTAACATTCTTAAGCAGCTTGCAGCTGTAATACTCATCTAGCCACAAAAATTTGTTTGAAAATCTGCTCTGTGTTGAAGTTCAGACAGGTAGCAGTAATTCTGGTTAGCCTGAGACCTCCCTAATGGTAATGGAAGCTGTGTGGTAGTAAATAAAGCTTCTCTCTTCCTAGCAGGGTGCAGGCAGCACATGTTCCTAAGTCCAGCCTGGTTCCTGAGTCCAGACTGATGCTTAAAAGCTTTGTGAATGTAAACTTGTTCAGAAAATAGATTTTGCAGAGGTGTCTTTCCCTTCCTCAGGAGTCTGTAAGCTCGGATTCATAGTATTAAGAATGTCTGGTTCTGAGGAGAAAGGGATTAAGGGTGGTTGAGAGTTGCATTAAACATCTGTAAAATGAGCTTTCTCTGTTAAATGCACAGCAGCTTGAGCTGACACAGCAGCCCCCACCTGAAGTATCCCTGGGTCTCACTGGCAATACCAGGGGGCTTCTGAGTAGTGCAGGTATTGCATAGTCCTCCTGGAAAAAAAGTTTTTATTTAGGTCAATACAGAGCATGAAGGGAAAAAAGAAACCTGCTGAGTCAGCAGCACTGTTCCTGCAGAAAAAATTAGGTACTGTCAGGAATTTCTCTTGAATTTCCTGTTTACTTCCTAGTCCTGAAGCCCACGTATATTTTTGTGAAGAATTTGTTGCAGACCTACACCATTTGTCAGTGGACCCAGAAATTCTCTTTCTGAGGAGCTGAAGAATAAAACCCCAAGGGATTAATTCTCTAAAATGTAGGATGATTTAAAGATTCCTGAGTTCTCCTACTGACTCTTACCTCATATAGATCCTACTCTAATGTATCTGAAATCTAGTTCAAGTTGGGTTTTGGTAGCTCTGGAGTAAGTACTTGCTCTTGTTTGGAGCATGTGATAAAGTGCTGTTTTTCTCTGTCTATGAGATCTTCCAGAAGATGGAAACTAATATTTTTTACCCTTTGAGGTTTTCAGAGATATCTAACTCATTGAAGTCTGCAGCAGTGATCTTTAACCTGCCTTCATGTATTTCAGTTGTCTTCAGTATGTCATAACAAGTGCTATTCTAGGCCACTAAATCTCAGGAATTAATTTTTTCATACACACATACACACAAAAATACTTTGGTCCATGTTACTCCCTGGAAATGAGGTTACTCTTCTTGTAGATCTGTCGTAGTTCTTCCTTCTCAGAAACTTGGTGAGTCTTCTCCAGCTCTGCAAACTGGGATGTGATCTGCATTTTTCTTCAGCTTCTTAGCCTTTTCCTAGATGGTCTGATCAGTGATGGTCACTTTTCCTGGTCTGGTCAGAGTGCAGATAACTCCCATGTTGTGTTCTATGCCCTCCTGATAGTCACTGTCACAAACCCCGTGTTGGGGCTTCTCCAGTGGAAATGGTACACCTTTCAAATACTTGAGAATGCATTACATTCCTCCTTAGGCTGACCTCATTTTATATCCCCCTAATTGCAGAAAGGCACATGGTATTTCTGCCATGTGAATACTTGCTGTCAAGAAGCTGGACTGGTTTTGCATCTAAAGGTTGTTGGTCACTCTGCAACATCTGTTTGGGAAGGGTCAGAACATGAGGCTGTCACCAGTCAATGTGAGAGCCCCAGATCCTGGACAAACTTAACCACAGCTGAGATGGTTTGTTACTGCAGGTTGTATGCTTCTTGAAAATTACTTATTTATGTCCTCCTGTCCTTCAGTGTCATAAAATATACTGTCATTTTCCTGCCCTGTTTAATCAAATTTGAGAAGAAAATCCTGAGCTCTCATCCTGCTGAGCAGATGTAGCTTGTAGTCACTTGAATACCCCTCCCACACTTCTTTTCAAGAACTGGGAATGAATGTTAGATCAGCCAGGCTGCTGTGCTGTATAGCAGATCACTTGGACTAGCTCCTTTCAGAATGTAAATATTTATGGAAGCCTTACTAAACTTAACAGGATGAATGAATATGAGCAGGTTACATGACATGCCATTTTCTTCATAACATTGCTGGTAGTGCAGGTCATTCACAGTTACCTAAATATAGAGAACTTTCTGTTGTCTTTAGAAATGGTTTTCTAATATTTAAATGATTTCTGATTGTAGGAAATACAACCTACTTATGGGAGTTCCTTCTGGACCTTCTTCAGGACAAAAATACTTGTCCTCGATACATTAAATGGACTCAGCGAGAGAAGGGAATCTTTAAACTTGTGGACTCAAAAGCTGTCTCCAAACTCTGGGGAAAACACNGTTTGTGAGATTAAGGGCTAAGTCATGTGGGCAAGAGCTAAGATTTGGGCTGGAGAAGCGTAACTAGAATTCCTCATGGCAGGCAGGAGTGTTGGAAAAGCCTTTTCCTGAGTCTCTTGACTTAGCAAGGAGAGGACAAGCACTGATGCTCTGAGGAATCTACTGCTATCATCTGTGAAGGATACAATAAGAATGACACAAATTAAAAAGGTTTAGAGGACTTCTTTCTTGAGGTGAAAAAGCTTTCCAAGCATATGCCTCTGAGCAGTGAAGCTGTCCTCCATCTCCAAACAGTAGAGGAAATCCAGAATATAACAGTGAGGTAATTTTTTTGCCACCTCTAAGTTAATTTTGTTCCTAGAACCCCAGAATGATTTGGGTTGGAAAAGACCTAAAGATCATTCAGTCCCACTCCCCTGCCATGGGCAGGGACACCTTCCACTGGATCATACTAGAACCCTATGAAAGGCTAGTTTATGAGTACAGCTGTGCCAACTGTCAATGTGCTTGCCCTCGTGCTTGCTTCAAGAGGATGCAGAGAGAGGGAGGGGAAAAAAGATAAATGCCGCTGAATTTCCCAAGTCCTTTTGCTGGATGTGTTTGGGGTTGGGTTTTTTTGTTTTAAGAACCAGTTGAAAATCTCTGCGCTCTAGATTTGTCTGTCCTCACTGTCATCTGTGATGGTGCCTTGAGTTTTGGCACAAACACACACATCTTCCTTTATTTGGTAGGACTGTTCGTGTGGCAATGCAAGTGCCTGTTGTCATGACCTCTCTGGGACAGAAAATCTCAACCGTGGCAGTGCAGTCGGTAAACGCAGCGTCACCGCTAATAACCAACACAAGTCCAACAACAGCAACGACTCCAAAGGTAGTAATCCAGACAATCCCTACTGTGATGCCAACCTCTGCTGAAAATGGAGACAAAATCACTATGCAGCCTGCCAAAATCATTACGATCCCTGCCACGCAACTCACGCAGTGTCAGTTGCAAACAAAGACGGGGCTGTCCGGGTCAGGAAGTATTAACATTGTGGGAGCCCCGCTGGCTGTTAGAGCACTAACCCCAGTGTCTATAGCTCATGGGACACCAGTAATGAGACTATCAGTGCCTGCTCAGCAGGCCTCTGGCCAGACTCCTCCCAGGGTGATTAGTGCAGTTTTAAAAAGTCCAGAAGTTAAATCAGACACGGCAGCTTCGAAACAGGAATGTGAAGTGAAAACATTGCAGCTGGTAAAAGAAGAGAAGCCGGCAGATGGAGGCAAGACTGTGACCCACGTAGTAGTAGTTAGCACACCCTCAGCTATTGCCCTTCCTGTGACAATGAAAACAGAAGGAATCATAACGTGTGAGAAATGAAGAGTAGGCTGCTTCCAGCATGGACCTGGACTGTAACGGTTTTGAATATGCTGACATAGTTGGGGGAGGNTGGACTCAGCGAGAGAAGGGAATCTTTAAACTTGTGGACTCAAAAGCTGTCTCCAAACTCTGGGGAAAACACAAAAACAAACCTGACATGAACTATGAGACTATGGGAAGAGCTCTGAGGTAAAAATTCTGAGATCTTTAAGTCACATACTGTAATTTTAAATCTGATTTTTAGTTTTGCCTACAGCAATACAACAGTTCTGAAATTTAAAACCTCTGCCCTCTAGCTGAGTTAGCCTTCAGTCTTGTAGTCCCTGTTGCTTTTTATGCTACCAGTTAATTTCCATTTAATTGCTTAAATATATATTAAAAGGTCAGATTTTTTTTTCAGGTGGATCCTTCAGGTGCTTTGCCAGTGTGTCCTGCCAGCTTCTTTCCATGCCTCGTCACACTGTAGATTTTACTGTGGCTGCTTCAGGTTTTCTCATTAGTATAGAATGAGGTTTTCTTTAAAACCCATCACTGTGTTGCTTACTACTTGATTGTACTTTCCTTGCAGATACTACTATCAAAGAGGAATCCTGGCAAAAGTTGAGGGACAGAGGCTTGTGTATCAGTTTAAGGAGATGCCAAAAAACATCGTTGTCATAGATGATGACAAAAGCGAGTCCTGCAATGAAGATTTGTCGATGCCTACAGATGAAAAGTCATTGGAAAGAGTGTCTTTATCTGCAGAAAACCTTTTAAAAGCAGCAACTTCTGCACGTGGAGGAAAAAATTCCTCTCAGTTAAGCTGCACCAGAGCAGAAAAAGCAGTCACCAGAGTGGTGAACATTGCCTCTCCAGCCCATGATACATCCTCATCTCGTCCCTCAACGACCACTACTACTGTCCCAGCAACGACAGCTCCCAGGTTGGTGTTGATGTGGCTTAGGTTTGTCATTTATTAATGGCAAGCAGGTTTTTTTGTTAGGAAGTTGTCACTTAAGGGTGTTTTGTTTATTTTTTAAATGTTGGAAATAGTTTCTGACCAAGCATAACTTGGTCATAGAATGGTTTTGGTTGGAAGTGACTTTAAAGGTCATGGAGTTCCAACACCCCTCTGTGGGCAGGGACACCTTCCACTGGATCATACTAGAACCCTATGAAAGGCTAGTTTATGAGTACAGCTGTGCCAACTGTCAATGTGCTTGCCCTCGTGCTTGCTTCAAGAGGATGCAGAGAGAGGGAGGGGAAAAAAGATAAATGCCGCTGAATTTCCCAAGTCCTTTTGCTGGATGTGTTTGGGGTTGGGTTTTTTTGTTTTAAGAACCAGTTGAAAATCTCTGCGCTCTAGATTTGTCTGTCCTCACTGTCATCTGTGATGGTGCCTTGAGTTTTGGCACAAACACACACATCTTCCTTTATTTGGTAGGACTGTTCGTGTGGCAATGCAAGTGCCTGTTGTCATGACCTCTCTGGGACAGAAAATCTCAACCGTGGCAGTGCAGTCGGTAAACGCAGCGTCACCGCTAATAACCAACACAAGTCCAACAACAGCAACGACTCCAAAGGTAGTAATCCAGACAATCCCTACTGTGATGCCAACCTCTGCTGAAAATGGAGACAAAATCACTATGCAGCCTGCCAAAATCATTACGATCCCTGCCACGCAACTCACGCAGTGTCAGTTGCAAACAAAGACGGGGCTGTCCGGGTCAGGAAGTATTAACATTGTGGGAGCCCCGCTGGCTGTTAGAGCACTAACCCCAGTGTCTATAGCTCATGGGACACCAGTAATGAGACTATCAGTGCCTGCTCAGCAGGCCTCTGGCCAGACTCCTCCCAGGGTGATTAGTGCAGTTTTAAAAAGTCCAGAAGTTAAATCAGACACGGCAGCTTCGAAACAGGAATGTGAAGTGAAAACATTGCAGCTGGTAAAAGAAGAGAAGCCGGCAGATGGAGGCAAGACTGTGACCCACGTAGTAGTAGTTAGCACACCCTCAGCTATTGCCCTTCCTGTGACAATGAAAACAGAAGGAATCATAACGTGTGAGAAATGAAGAGTAGGCTGCTTCCAGCATGGACCTGGACTGTAACGGTTTTGAATATGCTGACATAGTTGGGGGAGGGATGTGGATGCGACCGCCAAGTCGAAAAGGAGAGTTTTTGGGATGTTAATAAACATGTGTATGTTGAAGACTTACTGGAAAAAACAGAATTATTTTCCCGTGTTTCAGTGGGAATTGAACCACATTGTTATGCTGACAAAAACTGCCTCTTCCAGTTGTGAAAGAGCTGAACCTATGGAGAAGGAAAGATAGAGAGACTGAAAAGGGACCAAACAATTCACTACGCTACCGGTTACCGAGTTACACTAAGACCTGGAACACTAAAAGAGAGCTGTGTGAGAGGTTTGCCTTGGTTTTTAGTTTTCAGGGGGAGAGGAAAGTCTCATTGTTACACAAATGGCAAATTTGATGCATTTATGTGCATACCAGCGATTACTACTGTGCCCACAGTACTCAACTGGTGCTATGTGAAAAACTGCTACTAGGCATTGTAGAAAGTGAGATAAAGGAGATTAAAGAGCTTCTAAAAGAGGAGAGAGACCTAGAGGGATTTTTGTATCATACAGCTTAAGCAGATTCAAAATGAAAGCCTTAGACTGATTTTCAGTTATCTTTCTTGAAATAAGCTAATGGCTTGTTTGTGTAAAGCTTTTTTATTAAAACAAATTTTTTAAAAACCTTGTACCTAGCACAGTATTGTTATAGAATGACATGTAACATATTTTGTATGGTAGTTAAAAGTCTGTCTAAATTTCTTAATCGTGGACAAAATAGCAGCAGGCTTTCTGCCTTCTGCTGTAACATGCCTGTGTCTCTCACTTAGCCTTGACATCTGTGCATACATTTCAGTTTCAGCTCTACTCTGTCACTTGAAAGGTCACGCCCAGCATGAGCTTTTGTCAGGTAGTTCTAAACCTGTAAATTTTTTTTTTAGTTGAAGTTAAGAGGGAAGTACCAGTGTTCAGAACGAACTATAATAGTTTGTATATTCAACATTTGAAGTATATTCTATTTTGTTGTACTCTTGTTTCAAAGTGTATTCAAGTAGGTTTTACTGAAATACAGAAACAAAATTTAATGGTGTTTGGTCTGCTTTTTATTTTTTACTTTTTCCTTTCAAGCTATTAACCTCCTTTTCTGCTTAGTTGAAATCTTCCAGGCATTCAGCCTGAGACAGATGTGAAATTTTGGAACTCTTCACTTCTCTGAACAACTGACCAGCTCTCTAACACAAAACACCAAAATACTATCTGTGGAGCTTGTGGTAGTTGGTGAGATAACTTCTGACAGAGGTCTGGTTCTCTTGCACCATTTCAGGACTCTGAGCATACACATGAGTTCTGTGGAATACCTGACTGCTCCTCCAGCTACACCTTAATTTCCTAAGGCAACATTTCAGTATACTAATCTCTGGTGATCTCAAAGAGGCAGGCTGAGAGTAGTGGTAGGCAGAAACTGAAGAAACAGAAATACCAAGTTACACTGCTGGTTCTTTTGATGTTGTTGCCATTGACATTTCCAACTTGGCTTCAGGTAGATTTTTTTTTTTTTCTGAAAGAAGTATCTGGGTAGGTTTTCCATTTGTAATTGCTCTGAAGTTACAGGTGTCATCATACATTGCTACGGGGTAGAGCCTGTGTGAGAACACACTGCACAGGTATTTGCTCCATGTTTGCAGTCCATGTGCATGGCTTAAAATAGATGCAGGGCAGCTCACCCTGTTTTCATGGGGACCATACTGGCACATCAACCTGTGGGTAGCTGGGTGCCCAGTGGACCCCCAGTTCCTCATGATATGCCCTGGAAAGTCTTCAGAGCAGGAACTTGGGTAATCTTGAAATGACTGAACTCTAGATGACCATCTGAGTACTTTGTGCCTGGAGGAGCAGTTTCAACAGGTAACTAGAACTGAGGTCTTGGTAAGGGAGACCAGAACTGATACCTATGTGCTGAAAATCAGGTTACCATTGGAGTCCTAGCAGTAAGCCCTGTTCTTCCCTTCAGCTGGTAAGAAATGTGGGAATAGCTCCATACAGCCAGGCCAGCATGTGGGGAACTCTGCAAGTCCTTGGGAAAATGTATTCTTTTCTTACTGTAAGCAGGGAAGCACACTTCAGGAACAAAGGAAGGAAGAAGCTGGAGCAGGTAAGATGTGGCATAACAGGCAGCGATCCCTCCCACCAGCAGCAACACAGAGAAGCAAAGGATCTTACCCGTGAGCTGTGTTTCTGGCCTGGGGTAGGAAGAAGACCCCTTCACAGGAAGTAATGTAGGAGAAATAAGAGGACTTTTGTTGCTAAGAAAGGGGAAGCTGGGCCAGTGTCTTGATTAATTTGGTAGTCTGGGAGGCACTGATGTTCCTTGTAAAGAGCAATGGAGTGTGAAGAGAGGCAGGTAGAACAAATCTGAGCCAAAAGACAAGAAGAGAGAAAATAGTGTTTTTAAACCTACAATTCTAAGTCTTGTCTGTGAGAAATCCTTTTCTAAATGGCTGTTACTTGATAATACATGAAAGAGCTGCTGTGTCTCGGAGCGTGAAATGTCTGCCTTGAGTATTTGTAATTAAGATCTTTCCAATACCTAATTTAGATACAGTGGAAGTCAAATGGGGACAAACCGTCTTCCTGGAAATAGAAAGGGATCTCCAGCTGATGACCTTCTCTTAAGTTAGAGCCAGGGCTTTGCTATGTAATGGCAAAACTGGAAGGAATGAAGGTGTACATCGCTAGTCCTGGTGGGATAGTCAGCTCAGAGCCGTGCCTTGAGACACTGTTACTGTCAGTGCTGCATCCTGCCATGGAACTGCTCATAGTCCTTTGGCTCTCTCCCCTGGCCAGCCAGTGAGCAGCATACAATCCTGGCTGCCAGAGGACATGGAACAGAAGTTGGTCAAGTGCTGTGAGAACTTCACTCTGTGCCATAACTGAAATGGAAAGGGAACTTAACCCAACTTCAGACAGTAAAGATTTTGTTAAGCTTTCCACATATGCCTTTGTACTCCTGACTTTTTGAAATTTAGGTGCTAGCTGGAAGCAGAACAGGCTTTTTGTCACAGTCAGGTGGTGATTTCAGCTTACCTGCTTAAGCACAGCTCTTCAGCATTGCTTTGTGTGCATGTGGTGCCTCTGAGTTGTTCTGAGCTCTGGTTACCTTCAGAGTTGGTGTGTACTCTTGGTAGCAAGCTGCGCCTCTTACAAGAGGCAGCCTCTCCCTGGGGATTTCTACAGCCAAGATTCAGAGGGTTGAGAGTCCCACCTGAAACTGAAAGTCTCAGAGCGTTCTCTGTGTCTGTGCAAGTTTGCTCAATGTGTTGCTTTAGATAAGATAATCAGGAAGGAATTGTTCGCTCTTGGGGTGGTGAGGCACTGGAACAGGTTGCTCAGAGAAGTTGTGGGTGCTCCAACCATGGAAGTGTTCAAGGCGAGGTCAGACAGGGCTTAGAGCAAGGCAGTGTAGCAGAAGGTTGGTGTAGCAGGGGAGGTAGAAATAGATGATCTGTAAGATCCCAAACCATTCTATGAATCTATGAATTATGTTTCTGCTGGTGGTGTTGGAGGATGTGACCTTAGGATGAAGGAGCCTTGGTCAGGTTTGTAACATCTGAAATGAATAGAGGAGCACTAGAATATTGAAAATGTCCGTGTCTAGCTATACTCCCAGACTTCTGCAATCCCACTGTTCTTTTGTACTTGTGTGAAGGCAGGATTCACTTTTACATCTGAAGCTGGTGGTTCATGTAGAAGAGTCAAGGCTTAACTCATCTTTGGCAGGTAGCAACTTTTCTAGATGTGGGAGTAGAATAAAACTCATGGGAAGTGAGCATGCTTTATACAGAAGGCACTGAAACATATACAGCCATGGCATCACTGATTTTACAGAGAAACACAAATCTTTTTAATTTTCCAATAACTACTGTTGTTGGATGAAAAGGTTGATGATGTTTAATCCACAGGAAAAAATAGTCTGAAATGCAACTCAGACTAAAGATCTGAATTTTTGGGTCATGACAAGAAAAGTTGAAGGGGGAATCCCAGACAGGACTGTTTTGTTAATTCTCTCCCGGACATCTCACTTAATGAAGGGTTCTGAGCCTTGACACAACTCAAGTTGTCCAAGTACAACGTGTGGAAAGGAAGGCTGAGCTCTTGGGCTCCTCTGCTGATTGAACTCATCAATTTTAGGGCTTTGGAGAATTGCATCAGAGGTGATGAAGGATGAGTGGGCCAGCAGCAGTCAGGGGCTGCTGAGAAAATGAAGAGGTGCCTGAAGCCTCATTTCGTACTTGCCATGGCACGTGCAGCATGGATTGTGAAGATTGTTACTGCCAGAACAAGCTGAAATGCAATTCTGCCTTGTAGACACAGTTCAAATAGCAGGGGTTAAGCGTATTACGTGAAGAAGATCCAAGTGACACTATCTACTTGTGATCTGATTGTTCTCTAAGAGAGATAGTGTTTTAATAAGCTTGCAACAGCTTCTGCCTTTCAGCAAATTAAAGAAGTGGGTCATTTCTCCCTTCAACCTGCTTGAGGGTGAGGGAAAAGTGTCACTAATGCAGCTTTTATTCAAGATGAGAGCAAGGGATCTGCTGAGACTTTTTTTAGCCTTGGTGTGTTTATAAGGCAGACAGCCACAAGAAGAGCTTTGGAGACATTTTTACTTTGAGTCACACTGCCACATAGGAAACAAAAATTGAAATCCTCTCTAATTCTTTCTATGAAAAACATCTAGTGTATTGATATTTATAGCTGGCAAAAGCATTTCAGTGCTGCAGGCCTGCCTCTTGCTGCATAAAACAAAAGCAATATTTCATTTAAGCTTTTCCAAAGAGTCTGTCTGCAAAATAAATTTTATGGCAAGGAATGGAATCAAAGAGTGAAGGTGTCTGGGAAGTTACCAGTTAATTTCTGTGGCTTGTCTACCTTTTATTAAAATACAGCAGGAAGGGTTCCCTGTTGTGCTGTAGCAGGGATGTGTGATTTTCTGAATATGACAGTTTTAAGAATTGCCTTGAGATGGGGAGAGTCCCCAGCCTTTTCAACTATTCCACCCTTCCCTCGCCTTCATAATTTCCCTTTAAGGAGATGAACCACTGAACATCTCCTGTCACGTGTCCAGGATGAAAGAATCCCAGCCCTTTCCATTTCGGAAGAGATCTGCAGTGATGGCAATATCACACAAATCATGCTGTCTCTCCACAGTTTGGTTTCTCTCGTAGGAGAGCTAGTGCTGCACGCAAGGCTTTGAGTGAAAATGTCCTCAGAACCATCCAGACACCAAATATCACCCTGTGAGAGTGACAGTAGGAATTCTGCAGCTGTGCTAGTTCAGCTCGTACTGGTAAACACAGCCTTCCATAATCGGTGCTGTGGCTCCCTGCCCTGGCAGTGGGGAAGCTGCCACACTGACTGACACCTCAACTGGCCTTAGGAAAATGGAGCTGCTTGTACCAGGGTGAAATGAAACCAAGGGCTTTTTGGCAAGGGGTGATGGGTTTTTTGGTTATGGTTTAGCTTGTTTTTAAACACAGATCCGAGTACAGCATTACCCTTGCTCCCAAGTCAGGGCTTTCTACCACAAGGGTAGTTTCTTCTAGAAGCTGCCAAAAGAGACTGGAAGGAAGACTCCAGCTTTCTGGTGACTTTTGTCTGGTAGGTGAGCAAGGACTTGACTTATTAAAGGTATCATGTCTATGCTGTGGTGTTCCTTTTAGAAGTGTTTAGCTACAGATGACTACATGTGTCCATTAATGGGCACTTTTGTATTATTTTCTCCTCTTTGCTAGACCCTTAGAGGGGAAGTTCCTAAGAGAAGATAATCCTAAAGGAGAAGCACTGCATCTGAACCCCTCTGAGAGCAACTGAGGGCAGCCAGCACCACAAAAAGGATGCTGTCACAGTCTAGTTGGTATGAGATGCTCATTGCAGGGATGCTCAAAGGTCCCCCTTCTGTGAGACAGAAGGAGCATTGCATCTCTGGCCCAAAATCTCCCCAAGAAGAGCAACCCCTTGTGGTTTCCAGGGAAACAACTCCTCCTGAAGTTCTAGCTGAAGGAGGTCGCATCTGCCTGGTAAGAGTATTCACCAAGGATATTGCATCCTTGGTTTTAAAATCCTTTCTGTCTAGAGAAATTCAAATCCACATAAATCCCAGGCTGGTTAAAGGGGCCTCTGATGGAAACAGATTGTTGTCCTCATCCTACAAGGGTCAGGAACACAACACAGAGTGTTACAGCTGTACAACAGCACTTCATTTGTTTGCCTGACAGTTTGTGGGGGAATTTGGGACTTCCAGTTGCCAGACTCCATATTTCACTTATCAGCAATGCAAGTACAGTAATTTATGGGCTGTGCAAAGCACACAGCTGTGGAATTTCTTGCTCTTTAAATGAGGTTTTAAAACAAAGTGACAAATTCATGTGTATGTTATGGGGAGCCTGCCCTGCTAGACACGCTTAGCAGCCCTCAGGGAAGAACACTTGCACCCCTCTTTGCAGTACTGGCCAGGTTTGTAGCCCCACACAACTGCTGCAAACAGTAATATTTACAGTAATACAGAATGTAGGCTTCATCTCCAACTTACAACTCAAGGTAACTCCCATCCCTACAGATTTGCTGTGGAAGTTGGGCATTTCAAGTCTGAGAAAGAGCATGTGCTGTGAAGGCAAAGCAGCTGTGCCATCTTGTGAGATCAGGACTGTAGGGTGGTGGAAAGAGGTCTGGAATGGGAAGCATTCACCACTAACCTGAAGCTCAAACTAGTTGAGACAGGTCAGCTTATTGGGAACAGAAACCTGAGACAGGAAAATGATAAAGACAGCAGCAGAGACATTACTTTTTTCCAAAGACTTTTATTAATAAACACGTGGAACATTTAAGAGTTACTATGTGCCCTACTTTACATGGAAGTACTGTTTGATTTGCCCTGCATCATCTTTCTCAACTCTCTAAAACGTCAACCCAACTCCAACTGTTGTCACTCTTCCCTCCTCTCTCCCTATGGCATGTTTACAATCCATACATGCAATTCCTATGTCATGCCCATGAGCATCATGTGAGTTACTATACTAACACAGCTTTGTTGTAGCCTCACTGTTTGGCCAGAGCTCCTCTGGGCCACAGCATGAGGCTCCTGACCACTGTTACTGCATGATTTCAAATATAAATTCAGGAGCACCAACTTATCTCAATAAATAAATTTTACCTTGCAACAGGTTCCAGTGTAGCTTTTGATTCTGAAGATAAATAAAATCTTTCAACGTTCAGACTGGCCCTTTACTGAAACAGCAAGATTGACCAGGCTGCAAATTGAAACCATTCAGAAAAGCAATACTTTAAGCAGAGGAAGAAATACTCCCTTGGTTAGGTGTCCAGAGGGAAGCACAGAAGAGACAAAGGTAAGTTACTGTGTGTCCACACCTACAGGTATGTGTGTAACAGACACATGCACATTGTCCTGGAAAAGCCAGAGTTTTACTCTAGGTCGTAGTTGGCCTCTATTTCCTCACCTACTCTGACTGGAGGGGGCCTTCCTCACACTGCACTACTATTCATTCACCTTGGATGGACTCATCCTCTTGGGTCATGTAAAAATGAGAAGACAACACTAGTAAGAACTTAGATTTGTTCATGTCTAAACTCCATGAAACTTCCTTTGTATTGCAACAGAAAAAGATGTAAGAGAATCTCACTGGCCAGACAAACCTCATTCCCTTTGGTACTTACAAAAGCTTAACAATAAATAAATAAAATTAGCATGCTGTCAGGGCAAGTTGTTTTACAAACACAAGTGTTTTACGTACTAAGGCCTCCACATTCGTTAGAGGATTAAATCCTTAAACAGGGAGCTTAGTGAAAGGATAAAGCTCATTTGCCTTCTGGTTTTCAAATACTGACATGGCAAGAAGACCATGATGAGAACAGTGGCTTCTTTCTTCCTCCCTGGAAGGCTCCACATTAACAAGGGCTGAACTGCAAGTGTAACTCCAAACAAGAGCCCAAAACAATGTTTAGTCAACAGTATTTCCTCATCTTCTAACAGCTTCCAGCCTCAAAAGTTTTCTCTTAAATAAAATAGTGATGAGTTCAGACACTGCAATACTAGGTGGCATCCCAAGGCATTACAGCAGTCTGTCAGGGTCTTGACTAAAACTAAAGTCACACACCAGGGACAGGTGATCCGAAGGATAATTGAACGACGGCAGCCGGTTGGGCCCGATTTGCTCCTCAGTCAGCAACCCCAAGGCTGAGTTCACATTCAAGGCATGCTGGGAATACCAGATATAATCCAGCGTGTGCCGGCACTCTCCTGAGGGCCGGATCTTCCAGGTGGTGTACGGAGGCTCTGACTGCCCGTCGGGGCTCAGCAGCTTGTACGCGCTGTTCAGGTTGAGGCTGGAGTTGGAGAACTCCCTGTAGACCTCCTCGGTGGGCTCCGCGTTGAAGTCTCCGCAGACGATGAGCGGGATCTTGGCACCTTCGGTGATGCTCTTCAGGTTCTGCAGGAGGTCGCAGCCCTGCGCGGACCGAAACCTCTCCCAGCCCGTGCGGGCCTTCAGGTGCGTGACGGCAATGCAGAACAGCCTCCCGGTGTCGCTGCACTTCAGCGTCTGCGCGATGGCCACCTGGTTGGTCTTCAGCTTCATGGCTGTCAGGCGGATGTTGGCGCTGTTGACAAGCTCAAAGCGGTCCTTGAGGAAAAACAAGGCACAGCCATCGGGCCCGTTGTTCCGCTCCACATCCAGGCACGGCGACCACGGCTTGGGGAAGAAAGTGCACTGGTAGCCCAGTCGGCTGAGGAGTGGCTCAAAGGTGTCGAAGTAGTGGTCGACTTCTTGCAGGCACAGGATGTCGGGCTTGTACGCAAGGATTTCCTCCAGGATGAGGCATTTCCTCTCCTCCCATTTCAGAGCTTCCATGGGGCACTGAACAAAGTTGTCTTTGCCTTCCCCAAGAGCTGAAATTAGCAGGGAGGAGAGAGAGGGGGTGGGGGGAAAAAAAAGTTACTGATAGCTCCAAAATTCTGTCCTCCAGGTTTGCCAGAGGCACACACATCAGTTCCATGCAAGTCATGGTTTTTTCAGGAATAGCTCATGACTTTAAGGGTGCCAGGTTTGCCAACAAGTGTGAGAATCCCTTCTCAAACCACCGGAGTCACTCCAAAAAATTAAGTTCCCCTTACACATACAAGATTTACTTCTCTCTTCTCTCCCTACACTGTGGCAAGTACTTTTACATGTGGCTGCTGCAGGTTAAGCCTAAAAATAAAGTGCAGTGGGACAGCAGTGACTTTACTGAAAAATGTTAAGTCAGTCCCTAAAGTGGGGGTGACTTCCCACCTCAAAAGGTTGTGAGAGGCTATTGCACAAGTCACAAATTGATTCAAAATATCAGCTAGAATTATTTTGAAGAATTAAAAACTCCCATAGCAGATCTGAATTCCTGGAAAATTCACCAGTAAACTAATCAGTAAAATGCAGAGGAGCTCTGCAAAGAATAAAACTTAGGGAAGGATGAATCTCTTTTCTGGGGGTTAAATGGGTCTTTTTGAATTCACTGTATTCAATTAGGACAGGAATTCAGAGCTACCTTTGGCATCACAATCACAAGGAGAGATCTTTTTTCCTTTCTTATAGGACAAGGAAAGCCACTATTTCAAGTGCTCAGAATAATCCCCCTGGACCTCAGTCAGTTGTATCTCATGTATCCCTTGCTCTGCCAGGGTTTTCACGGCTGCACTTGGCCCCAAGGTCCTGTCCTGAGCTTAGAGGCAGCTCCTACCTTGGGCAAGGATGTTCCACTGCATGACCCGAATGGGGCGGTGGTTACTTGCGGCGTTTTTCTTCAGGTTCACAAAGTTCCTCTGAAACCGGGGCGGTCGTTTCTGCAGGACAAGCTGACATTCCTCCAGCAGATCCTTGGGGTCTATAGGATCCAGCCGAGCCGGGTCAAGCTGCTCCAGGCAGTCCTGGTGCTGGGACACGGCACCGCTGCTCAGCGTCTTGGCAAGCACGCTGTAGAGCCGGCTGGTGCTGTTGCCCATGGAACACACTGGAAAGGAAAGAACTGGAGTTAGAGATGTGCACTGTGACTCCTCTCACCTCTTGGGTGCCCCGTTATTGTGGCAGCAATCTGTGGCTTGTGCAGAAGCCCGTTCCTGAGACAAAATAAGAAGGGTGCAGAGATAGTTAGTCCTGTGCAGTCTCATGTTTTGCCTGTCACCAGGGGCTGCTAAACTCTGCAGTGTGCAAATGGCCTGGTTTAAAACATCACTTTGATGTCTTCTAAGGGAAGAAAGGAGTCTTACATCCAGATTAATAGGGCTAAGATTAACTCTGCACACACTGTAGGAAACAGAATTGAACATTTTCCCTGCTCACAGAGGAAAGAGCCCAGCAAGAAGACAAATGCTGCCTGCTCTTTATTTAGGAGGCGACACTGATGGCCTGGTACCTTGTGCCAATCTGGGATGTCTCCAGGCTCCTGCCTGCAGAGCAGCAAGCAGAGTGACTCATTCCCTTGGGTTAATATTTAATAGGAATCCCTGATCACAGCTTCATTTATGCCACAACCAGCAATGTTTCTGTAAGCGTGAAGCAGCCAGAAGCTTCTGCTGGTTTCAATGTCAGGACACAGAAAGGAAAAGGTGTGCAGGGGAGCTGGAGAGACCATTCTCCTCACCCTCCCTTTATCTCCTTGCTCCTTCCTGCTGTGCCCCAGAGCAGCTTCCAGCACTCCCTGTGGTACTCCCAGGGCCCCAGCCACTCCATTCTTTTGACCATCTTAACCACACACAAGCAGCTGCCCCCAGCAATCCCTCTAAGGCAGATAACCCTCACCCAGCCTGTGTCTCCTGCAGGGAGGTCCCTCCATCCCCCACAGGATCACAGCTGCCATGGGGAGGGGTGTGTGCATGTCCCCATACTGCTTTGCCTGTGGGCTCACAGGAGATGGCTGCAGCCCTCTTCCCTGAGCAGGGTCAAGCAGCAGAGCCATCCATTCCTTTCAGTCAGCAGCCTGATGTGCTATGGAATACCTCCTTCTCCCACTTCCCAAGAGCAGAAGCAGTACCACCACACAGCCATAAACACCTCGAGGCTGTCACAGAGCTGGGCTCTGGGGAGGCTGTGGAGGAGTCTGCACAGTTTGTGACATTCCTACACTGTGCCTGCCCCAAGAGCTCTCCAACGCTTTCTCAGGAAGTGCAACAACACATGGGGAGCTCTTGAAAGGAGGTTGTTTGTACTTTTCCATGCTTGGCACCCTGCCCAAGTGTGCCTGGACACTTTGCTCCCCCTCAAACATGGGCAGGAAGGACAGTGCTTGCACCACCGCCACAGCAACTTGCACAAGAGGCAGCACTGAGTTTTGTTGTTGTCTCAACTTATTTACCCTGAATGCATTTTGCAAAAATAATCTTGACCAAAAGAACTTCAGTGTTGCATCACTGTCGGCCAACGTGGTTTTTAAGCAAGTTTGTTTATATTTTTGAGTTACTTATTAAAGGAAGAGGGAGAGAATTGTGCTCACATCTTGCAGCAGATCTGGGGTGCTACTGAACACACCTGCATGTTCAGACTGAACTACAGCATTACCATCTGCAAGAGTTGGTGACAGACAATAATGACAGGGTGGTGGGGCAGGCAGGAAGATGGAATTCCTAAAAGTTCAGCAAATACACTTATAAGGAATGAAAGGAAGACTCTGCAGCAGAAGCCTCATGTCCTTATATTTAGGAAAATCAAGACTTTTAAAGACACTAAAAATACTTAAAGTGTGTTTTGTATCCATAAGTGCTTCTGGAACAGTTCTAAGAAAGCTGTAAATTAGGACTTAAGGTTGAATGTAGGACATTTCTCCCCACCTCTATCCTTCTAGTTAAAGTTTAAAGTACCAGGAGCTCCTCAAACTAAGGTGTGAATTCGTGCTCACAAGCATGAATGTCTATTTAGGGAAATTGTACATAAAGCATTTGTTTCTGCAGTCTCTCTCAGTTTACAAATCTTGTCAGGAAGCAAAGTACTGCTAAAGTAGAAGAAATGCCATTTAATAGCGAGGGACATGTGAAATCCCTAAGCATGGGACCCTGACAGGGCTGTGAGGAGATGGGGAGCAGGAACCAAAGCACACCCACGCTCTGTGCTGGTTCAAGGAAGGTCCAGCTCACACACTGCCAGGGCTGCCAAGCAGCCATGCAGAAACTCAAATCAATAGAGCTTTTAATAGAAGCTCCACAGGGAGCAGCTCACCTATTTTTAGGGTAGGTACAACCCATAGCTAAGTGCTGCAACTGGAGATAAACCCATGGGGTTTCCTGCTGTACCAAGGATGCCATCAGCACAGCCACGAGCCCTACATACACCCCACATGCCCTTCTGTGCAGCCCCTGACATGCCATGGATGAGTATGACCCATGCAGGCTCTCCAAAGGAACACTGAGGAGTTATGATTCTCCAAGAAGCCACCAGCAAGAGCTTAGACTGTTTGTGGCTTGACCTGAATCAGAGGGATGATGTTGAAAGAGACAAACTCGGTGTACTACAGCTGGAGGCCAAAGGTCTCCCAAGGTCCACTGCCCCAAGCAGTTTACATCTGTCACAGCAGGATGAAGGCCAGGTTCAGCCACCCACCTGCCAAGCTGCAAACAAATCCACTGCCCAAATCTCACCATCCCTGGGATCATGGAGTAACCAGCTCTTTATGGGGCATAAGGCACAGCCTAATCTGCACAGGATTGTGCTCTGGCCCAGCTGCAGCACAGATCTGACAGCTTTTAAAGCCAGTCATGTCTCAGGTAGGAAAAAGAGCTTTGGTCTTGTTTGGAGGGCCCAGGGAAAGATCGGGAGAAAGAGGGTGTGGATTGTAAATCAAGCACTTTCAGTCCTGGCATAGGAATTCTTGGCTGAAGGGGAGCTCCTGTGGGAGGACTCCAGCGTAAGATCATTGCTGACCTGCACAAGTTCTTTGCCCACAGTGTGCTGAAACCATCACAGCATGGACTGGGTAGTTCTGCAGAACAGGGGCTGGGCCAGCAACCTGAACACAGAAACCTCAAACAGAAAATCCATTTTGTTATTTCTGCAACGCTGAGCATGTCCACTGCAGTCAACAAAGCACAAGGTCACCACTCCCAAATCTTACAGCCCAAGTTAAGTGACCTGTAACTTGCTGGGATAACGTGTGCTGCCACTGCTGTGACACTGCTGCTGCTGAGTGTGTGCAGGGGAACAAGTGCACTCCTGAGCTTGCGCTGAAGCAGGGGGAAGTGAAGATGAAAGTGATTCTCCTGGTATGATGTAACAGGGAACACCAGCTCAGCAATTACCCTTCAAAAGCACCTTCCTATCAGCACAGTAAGGGCAAAGGGAGAATTCAAACTGCTCATTAAACTTAAGAACAGGGTGTTAAGTTGAAGGTTTCTTGCACCATCCAGCGCAGAAGAGATGAACTTCTAGGATTTCAGGCAATGAGCCACCAGAGACTTTATTTTAAGGACTTTGCTTCAAAGATGAGGGATGCAGAGGGGTATTGGAGCCAGGGCCCCGACCTTTTGGGAAAGGTGAACAGTGTTCTCATTTCCCTTCATCTCCTACCTCCCAGCACTGCTTTTGGCCAAAAGCCCCAACCTGTTTCCCACTGGGATTTCACTGCCAGGGGAATGGCTGCACCATACCTGCAGCCAGCCTTCCACAACCGAGGCCAGCAGCACCCAGAGATGGCCTCCCCCGCAATCCCAGCTCCAGGAAAAACTTGACAGGTGCCATCCTCATGTGACAAACCCTATGCTACAGGGTATCATACTACATGTACAGCCTTGACTGGGCCAGCAGTGAGAGCTCACCACAACAAGGCAGGTGCTGCCTGCTGTTAACAGGCAACACCAGAAAGAAGAGGGAACCTCAAATCCTGCCTCCAGTAACGTACAGGATCAGCACCTGGCAAAAGCCCTGGAAACCTTTTTCCTCCTGAGTGCTTTAATCATGAGCTCGATTCTGCCAGCTCTCAGACACATATGCTCCTCTTCCCAGCAGTGCCATGAAACTTCAATCCTGCCATATGGCATCCTGGCCTGGATTCAGCAGGAGAAAGAGAATCAACCTCCCCCAGCCTGGCTTTTACACCCCCGCCCCGTTAACAGCGAGAACAGGCAGGGAATGAACACGCCTCACCCCAACCCCGGCTCAGGACAGCCGGAAAAAGTTAAACCCCGCCTCAAATACTGCAAACATATTGCCCAGAAAAGCTGTGGCTGCCCCAACCCTGGAAGTGCTCAAGACCAGGCTGGATGAGGCTTTAACAACCCGGTCCAGCGAGACGTGTCCCTGCCCAGGGCACAGGGCTGGCACCGCACGGCTCTCACGGTCCCTCCCAACCCAACCACGCAGCGATAAAGGGTATAGGGCTTATCACCCCTCCCAGCAGCAGCACAGTCCGGAGCCCTGTCCCAGCCCCCGCAGGGCTCTGTCCCCGGGGCGCATCCGCAGCCACGGCCAGAGCCGAGCTCAGCAGCCCCGGCTTAGGCTGAGCCCGGACTGCAGGGCCCAGCCTGGCCACGGGAGCGGAGCGGGGCACACGCCAAGGTGCTGGTGTCCTCACAGGCTCCCAAGGACACTTTCCCAGCCTCATTTGGGGAGCAGCGAGCAGGGTGTCATTATTTAACGCCACCGGCAAGCGGGAACCCTAAGGATCAGCGGATGAGTAACCCGCGCTCTCCCCACACCCTGTCCCCAGTAAAAAAAAAAAAAGGCCTCACTGAGTGCCAGGCTCACCCTACACCACGTGCAAGGCTGGAAGAGAACACCCCACCCCGACAGCGGTCCCGGACCCCCCGGGCCAGAGGGCAGCGCCCTGGGGCCACCCCGCGAGTGGGCACAGGGGGCCGGGGGACACCGGCACAGAGCCCCGGGGACCCGCCCGGCGGGGGGGAACGGGCAGGGCAGAGCACAGACAGCAGCGGTTCCCGGTCCCGCGGTACCCACCTGTGCGGGTCGGCGGCCCCGCGGCG
>VYZS01096318.1:45525-65328 GCA_013400695.1 Neodrepanis coruscans | reverse complement strand
GGAGCGGGGCCGGGGCCGCTCCCAGCAGCGCTCTTTGTTCGGGCCCGAGCGGCCCCGCGGGTCCCGTTCCGGGGCCTCTCCCGCGATTGTTGTTTCGGTGTTCCCGGGGCTCCCCCGCAGCTCTCCCGGGGCACGTTGGCCCCGGCCCGGCCCGGCCCGGTAACAGCCGCAGCCGCGGGGGGAAAGTTGTGTCGGTGTGTCCCCCTGTGAGGTGCTGCTGGGCTCGGAACCGGGATGTGGCCGGGAGTCGGTGTTTTTTTTTTAATTTTTTTTTTTTTTTTTAATTTTTGGTAAGGGCTCGTGTGGGTGCTCAGGGTTTATTTAAAACTTATATGCTGTCTTATGGGAATGGTGTGATTTAATTTGCATGATGAGTCAAAGATTAAATTACATGACCGAGGCTCTTCAGTTTCAGGGAGGGAGGTAACAATGTGTGGAAGGAGAGTTTCAGTGCAGTCCAGGGATGGAATTTGATTGGCATCAGCACACTGTAAGGCTTTGTGCGCTTGTGGGTTTTATTTCAATTTACCTGTCAGAAACCCTTAATCCCAGGCCCCGTGTTTCCCTCTCCGCGCTGAGTTCAGCAGGAAGTGTCTCTTCCTTTTCAACACGGAGGCCTCGTGCAATCGCACCCTGTCAGAGGAAATTTAACATCCTGAGCTTGGGCCTGGGCGGTGAAGCTTTTAAGTAACACGTTTTTACTATTAAAAAGCTCTGTACCTTCAGTTAATAGCTGTTACCCCAGAGCTGCTGCTGTGGCACTTGCCTTTGACTGGGGAGAGGAAAGGAAGGCCAGGAAATACTCTGGGAAGTGGAGTAACCGTGGTCCCTGTGCTGGGGGCAGAAATAACTGGGATTTTGTGTTTGTTTCCAGTTGTCCTTTATGGTTTGGTAGCTCATCTGGGCTGTGAGTGCCATGAGGGCCTCGTGGCTTGGTGGGTTCTGTCTGTCATGGAACAAGGTTGTGTTTCACAGCTCCTGGTTCTGCTGTGATGGGAGAAGCCCCTGGGTGAGGCAGGCAGGGAGCACCTGCCGTGGATTGAGGTGCATTTAACTCACCTCTCGTGGGGGTCTCAGGTTCAGGCAGAAGTGCTTCGAACAGCAGGAGTTGGGGAGTTTGTTGGTGTCCAGTGGCGTTTGTTTGGGGCAAAGTCTTGGAGTGTGAGGTTGTGTGGATGGACCAAGGTGCTGCTGAATGTTTCTGGGTGCTGATTGCATTGATTGTGTTCCTGGAGTTAATTGCATTCTCTCCTTTGTGTTGCCGTGTGCTCTGGAGTTGTGGGTTCTGTGTGCTCAGGGCAGGGTTGTGGGTGGAGAACCAGAGAGCAGAATTCCTGCTCTTTGAGGTGTATTTGTACAAGTAAAGGAGACTAAATGGAAGTGCCAGTTGAGCAATAGTTTGTGACAGTCTGTCTTTGGGAGATAATTATGCTCCTTGGGAATTATCAAGTGCAGACAAATGTACATTCCCAGAGGGGTGTGATAATATTAAAACTCCGCCTCTTGGAATTCCTTGATTTGTTTTATGAAACATTTTTTTCAGGAGGAAATGGGATCTATTTTGCATCCTGTGGCCTCTTATTAATTAATGGATGGTAATTGGATGAGATCTGGCTGTTGGCCTGCACTTCCTGTAGGGTTTTTTAGGGCATTTTGGTGAATATTGTCATTGCTGACCAGTGTCCTCCCTTCTGAATCAGTTCTTTATTGACTTGTTACAGATTCTTTTAATGAGTTGTTTACAGCCTTAATTTCTGTGTAAGGTATTTCTGAGAGCTGATAATCTCTGAGGCTTCAGACACTTGATAAAATAATGATTTTTTTTTCCTTTGGTGGAGTTTCAGAGCTCTAATAGCTGGTGATGGTGGTTTGAAGCAGGAGGCAGGAAGAAGCCTGTGACCTTTTGAATTCCCTTCTGGCCCTGCTTTTCTGTGCTTGTGACACTTTGTAATATGGTTTAATTACAAGAGCAGCTATTAAAGTATGATTATCTTTGTCTAAGTGGAGGCATCTTGCAGCAACCTATCAAAAATAAGATTTGACTCATCTGCTCCTTCAAAATTAATAGTTCCACAACAGCCTGCAGCTATTTGTGTGAATAATGTGCAAAAATATGAGTTGAATTTCAAATATTGTCATTTGTACATCATAGAGTTGAAAACTTGTCAATTTACCAATTTTCGACAGGGAAACCATGGACTGTATGTACTTTTGTGACTTTTTAGGTGCAAGTTGAAGCCAAATATTAATGACATGGGACCAAAACCCTTCTCAGTTGTTCAGTGGTCCCAGTCACAGAGCTCACTGCAGCTGTGGATAAACCTGGAGCAAGATGCAAATCTCCTGTTGCTGTTTGTTCTCAGGCTTGTGCTGTTCCATCACGAGCCTTTAAAATGCTGCTTCCCCAGTTTGCTGTCTAATTTAGGGAGTTTATGGGTGAGAGTTGTGTGCAGGCTCAGCTCCCCTCCCCTCCCACCCCTTTGCTCTCTGTGCTTCCTCTCAGTGCCACGTTCCTGGCAGCACGAGGTGTGAGGTGAGAGCCAAAGGAAGCCCAATATCTGCAGTGAGGAGCTGAAACTTTATGCTGAGAAGCCTCCCCACCCCCAAGTGCAAACACAAAGGTTAAATTAGAAGATGAGACTGTCCTGAATTATTTTAACAGACTGGAGCTGGGCTGGTAAATACACACTGGGGGGGGGTACCCTGGTGTCATGTGGGTTTGGTCTTTCTTTAGCCTGAGCAGGTTTATGTGCTTTGGTTGTTGCACCTTGTGATAAAATGACACATTCCTTTGTCCCTGTTTAAATGCTCCTTATAAAGGATTGGATTCAGGATGGATCCAAACTGGAAGCAGCCAAAATACTGGGTGTTTACAGGAATAACTGTGGTCATTCCTCAAGAGCTTTCCTGGCCTTTTTTTCTTCAGACAGTGTTAATTTGGGAAGTAAATTGCTTAGGTTTAAATAAACAACTGCAATTTGCTTTCTAACTCCCTTGTTTTGAATATTCTCGCTGGTGCTTCATGTAATAAAAAGACACTACAAAAAGTTCCAGACTGAGGACTTGAAATTTGATGAAAGGAAGCAAATTTTAAGCCTATCCACAAGGGCATAAAATTCTGGGGGATGTTGCTGAGTGTTGTAGCTAATCTTTCTGTTTAGTGAAAATGTACTACTTGTAATTAAATTCCGAGTTCCTTTCTAAATATCCACTTGCTCTCCAGTCCTCCCCTTCAAACACTCAGAGAATTCATCACCAAAAAGTTAAATATAGCAAGGCAGTTCAAAAATTGGCAAGTTATAATTAGTGGAGAACTGTAGTATTAGTGTAAGATGTTTTTCCAAGTTGACAAACATCTTGGGATGAAGTTATTTATGATTTACTGCTTGGGGTTGTTTTAAAACACTCGGGATTACTGCCACAGTTCAGGTTACTGTGGGAAATGGCTGAGTCAGGGGGAAGTTGCTCTGTGCTTGTGATCCTTGCCCTGTTGTGTGTTTTTTTTAGTCAGTTTTTATTGATAACAAATTCATTTTTCTTACCAATAGAATGTAACTGAGAGTTTAACTGCAAACCCTGCAAGATTTGAAATGTGACACTTGAGAATAGGTAAGATAAACTTGGCTATAAATGAAGTAGAATGAATTTGTCAGCTTTTCAGGGGGTTGTGAGCAGTACTGGTGCCCAGTGTGTGTGAAATGCCTTATCTCCCTTGAAGTTATCTGTGTTAAAACATAGAATGAAAAAAATTGAGAAGTGCTTCCAGGAATGTGGAATGCATGGAGCTGCCCAGACAAATAGCTGACATCTGAAGAAATACCTTTCTGAAAATATTGTTTTATTTTATTGTTTTATTTACTTATTTTGAAGTAAAGCATGGCAGTGCACAGGCACAGGGAGAAGGCCATTGCACAGGCAGCTGTGGAAGGGCCCTCTGCCTCCCCAGCTCTTGTGTCCACTCCTGCTCTGGGTTGTGCCAGGCAGAATCCCACTGTGTCACTGTTATTGTGCTCTTTACTCACCTGGGAAGCCTCCCATGGATGGATGGATGGATGGATGGATGCCTTTTTTCCAAATGCTCACTCAGGGCCACCTTGCAGCTCAGCTGGTGAGGAGCTTGCTTTGAGAAACATCTGCAGACACGGAGTTATCAGTGACATCTTGTGTGGTGTGGTCGATGGGTGTGCTGATAGCTCCCATTCAGAGCATCCTGCTGCACTGCAGGCTCTGGGCTCTTCCTCTGGGTGAGCAGTTGTAGAGATGAGGCAAAAGCTATTTGTGTCACTGTGTTTTACTTTTGACTGTTTGATGGGAAGTTACTGCTTTGGCAGATCATACCCCTTTTAATAGATGTCAGAAGGTGGTTTTTTCCTTCTTGCTGTATTGCAATGGTTTATAAAATTAACCACCACATGACATTTTGATTCTATTGAATATAAGAGAAGGCAAAAGCAAAGTCTGTTCACAGAGGAGTCAGGCTTTAGAAAGACAGTATTTTATTCTGCCTAAATGAGACCTTGGCAGTGCAGACATGCAGTGAGTGTAACACAGGTGATCCCTGAGCAGTCTCTCCCACACAGTTTGACTGTATCCTCCTAACCTGTCACACCTGCTAGGCAAGTCCTCAGTTTCTTCTGCCTGGAGATTGGTAGTGATGGAGAAACTTCTCAGGAGAATTTAGGGAGATCCCTTGGAGGGGACACTTGAGGCACAGTTCTTGTTACAGACTTTGTGTATGGCCAGTACTGTGTTAGAAAAACAGTGAGAAGGTCAAGTTAAGCAAATACCTTGCTTTGCTTATGCTGGTTTGGTACAAAAGGTTTGATTGTGTGGCTGTTTTCAGTTTTTTTCAGCAGGACCTTCCATTCCATCACTGCACAGAGAGTGCTCAGTGCAGGGGCATCCTCTACATATGCTTGTTACATCCCAGTGCAGTATTTGGCCTTTTGCTGTTCTGCAGTTCTCTGAAGACAGGAGGACTCCAGTCCTTGTGGGTTTTTCTTTGGTCCCTGGACACTGATGACAGTGGGTTTCACAGTGTTGTTCAGCAGTGTGGTTGGTGCTTCCCCTTGCCCTCTTTGGGGCAGTGGTGCCTCAGCACAGGGAGTTTTCTCCTGTGTCAGTGTGGTGTGTGTGTGTTGTCTGGTGGAGCACTCGAGAACCTGCACTTCCTGAACCTTTGTTCCCAGTGTGACACCCATTTGTGATGTGGAATTCAGTGAAACACAGATATGGAGCTGTGTTTGAGATGCTCCAAGGCAGCTGCCCTGGACAGGGAGGGGGTCTATGGTTTTCTGAAGGGGCAGGAGGAGACCAGCTGTGCTGCTCTGGTCCTTTCACAGCCCTGGTGGTCCCTCAGGCACCTGAGCTGATGCCGTGGTGTTGAGTTGTTGGTCTTGGAATGTCATTTTGGGCTTCCAGAAGAGGATGAACACTTGAGCAGTGACAGTGTGGGGCACTTGGGTTATGTGCTGTCTAATGAGAAAGGAAGATTTGGGACAGTGCTCGGCAGTGCTTGAGAGTCTTGTCTGAGGGACCAGGTTTCACTGTCCTCTGCCTTTGCCTGCTTTCCACCTTCCAAAAAAAAGGAAAAATTCTGTGGACATTTTGCCTTTTTTGTAGTCTGTGTTTTGTCAGTTGAATGACTGAAGGCTTTTCTTAAAAAATGTACAGCTGAGGAAAACTAAAATAATCAAAATAAGTGGAAAACCTTAAATCTTGGAAGTTGCATGTTAGACTCGAGGGCTTTGCTCCTTGAACATGAGAAGTTCAGCTTGTCTTAAAATATGGTTGAAAGCAAACACAAGCTCCACTGATCAGGTCTAACACTCTTTTTCGTGGATTTCAGGATAATGATTGACAACAAAGGCAGCTCCTCAAAAATATTCTGTATTTTCTAAGCAAGGGCTGTTCTGCTGGTGATTATTTAGGTTTGTAATCTCTAAGAAGAGCAGTACATTGACTCACCAGAATTGACCAACACAGTTCCGTTCTGCCTCTGTCATTGCCATTGAGCAATATCCAAACTCTCCTGGCTGTGGTGGGGTGGAGCTGGAGTGAGCACTTTCTGTTGGGAGCTGCATCCATTCTCAGAGTGTTTTGGGCAGAGTCCTGGTGTGGCTGTGCTGTCTGACCTGTGCTGCCCTTAAGGATTAACATCCTTAGATCCAGAAAAGCCACTTTGTTACAAGATTATGGAATGCTTTCCAGAAAGGCCACACAAACTTCAGGGCATTTGTCCATGATGACAAACTTAGGAATGTGTTTAAGTTACAAATTCTGTGAGAGATTGCCTGTCAGTTTTCTTCACTCCTTTCACCTGGAGAAAACATCCTTCAACTCCCCAGCTTCCTAAAGTGTGATTGTAGTCACTCCTTCCTCCCTCTATATTCGTTTTTCCTTTATCTGGAAGAGAAGTGAACTGCTCAGTGAGCTTTCATTGTTATTTGGGAATATATATATATAATATATGTGTGTGTGCATGTGTATGAATGAAAAACATTAACAGCCAAAGGCTGCCCATGCAGGGCTTTGTGCTGCCCTTAGGAATTGCACTGGATGAGGTCTCAGTGATGTTGGAGTCTGAAGGGTGGCTCCTGCTCTCCCTTTGGCATTTGCAGTTGCCCCTCCTGTGTTTGTGCTCGTTGGGGACTTAACAGTGTCAAATGGAGGAAGAAATGTCAAATCTGTGTTTCAGAAGTAGCTGTTCTTGAGCTCTTCAGCAAACAAAGGGGATGGTTGTTGGTCTCAAATACAGAAGGTTTTCTCTCTAAACTTCCAGAGTTACAAACTTTGAGAAGTGTTAGGAAGCACAACAGAAGTTTCTCCACCTTATGACTTGTGTTCATTGTGCTGCTCTGACTTTGAGTGTTCTGGATTTATGTCTCTGAGATTTAAAGTCCAGTCTTTGATAAAGGCCCTGAATGATGTAACCAAATTAAAATAATTTTAAAATGAGTGTGAACTAGATGATCTTTAATATTCCCTTCCAACCCAGACCATTCTATGATTCTGTTACCTTACAGAATTTATAGCCAGTGGTACATTTTGACTGTAGTCAAACCTCAGGTTATAGTTTTAAACCAGTCTTGAAAGTATAACCTTATTTTCTGCTTAAATTTGGCCTTTTCCTACTATACTGATTATTTTTGTTGTTAGAAATGGAACTGCAGTATAGAATTTTTTTTGAGAATTATGATTTATTTTGGTTCCTTTTGGTACCTTTGTAATTAAAACAAATCTTTTAGCATAGAAAGGAGGGTTTTTTAAAACAAAGTTTTTTAGTAACTTTGGCGTTTACCAAGGGTGTGAATTTTGGTTTCTAAACTATTTGTAGTAACAGCCTGTGTTTGATTGAAGCCTCTTGATAATATAAAAAATGATGACATTGTATTGTTGTAAACTAAGTAATTTTTATAATCCCTGATTAAATAAAATTATGTTAAACTGGTGTGTCAATTAATAATTTTAAACTTTGAGAGGGTTTTGTTTTTCCATGTTGCCCTGACAAAGAGAGGGTTAAAAATGCACAATGTTAGGAGTATAGGTATCAGATAAATCCAAATATTTCCACCTGAGCCCTTTGGAAGATGTGCTGTCCTCTGGAATGTTTTTTTCAGTGGTTACAGGGATGGTGTGATCATTCCTTGGGTAAACTGGGGAGATGGTCACTTCTGTAGTGCTCAAGTTTCTCTTGGTAGTGTTGCATAGGAATTGCATTAGAGGAAGGTTGGGAGCTCTTAGTGTTGTAAAACAATTTGATTGTTCCCTTTTCCAGTCCAACTCTTTGCAGATGAGATAAGGGGACTGTCCCTCAGAGATGCTCCAGTTTTCCCACCATGTTTCCTGACCTGATATTTGTCACTTCTTGTTCCAAGCCTCATTTTTCACAGGGAGCTCTCAAATAGTTCTTGGTTTGTGGACCTGTGTTTGTGTTCCAGGAGAGGTGCTGACTCCTGGATAGAAAGTGTCAATAATGCTGGTTTTAGTTGCATTTTGTGAACCCTCTGGGCTGTTGTGCCTTGCAGAGTCATAGCTACAACAGCTGTTGATGGCTGCTTTGAAGGGAAGTCAGCTGGGAACTCTTCTTTTTGCAAAGACATCTACCTGGAAAGATAACTGAGGTGTCCCCAAAAAGAGAGAGATGAAAAGTATCATGGATGTGTAACTGCAGGGTGACCGCGATGTCTGACACAGGGTGTGTTTGTTTTTAATGTACAATAACTTGGAGTAACTTGGAACGTTCTCAGGTGGTGTTAGGAGGGAAAAGGACTTTGACATGGGTTTTTCAGAGAGTGTGCTGAAGGATCCTGCTGTATCATAGATTTTTGGACTGGTGTCTTGTGAGTCATCGGGAGGACTCTTAATGAGGTTGGCATGGCAAGAACTGGAGCATGTTTGGGGGACAGTCTGGATCATTCCCTTTTTTGATTCCTGTGCTGCAGAGCATTTCATTGCATGAAGTGATGTTCATGATTAAGATGAAACTCCTCTCCTTCTGCCTCAAAATATACAAAAGGAAGACACAATGGTTTGGTGTGAAATGTTATGGCTCTGGCCTCATCTCTCCTGAAGATTTGTGCCACAGATAGTTCTCCTAACCCTGGGATGCATCATCTCTGCCCTTAAATACATCTTTCTGTGCTCTGTGATCTGCCTTGCCCCAGAGGAACACACCTGTCCTGGCAGCTGAGATGTTCTATGGTTTATGTATCAGAAATCAAATCCATTAGTGACTTTGAAGATTTGGACCAAACACCTGAACTGGCAGGAGAAACAGAGGTGATTTAAGGGAACTGAGTAAAGGACACTTTTTTACAACCACTGCAGGTATATTGTTATCTTAAAATTATTTCTGTATCATCATGATTGGTTCTTTTCTTGGGAGAATGGAGTGAATTATCCTTTAAGGTCTGGTTTTGTTTGCTTGCTTCTTAATTATTTTGGCAGAAAATTCAATCACCAACTCAGTAATGATTTCTTTTATATTTGAAAAGAGAGGTAATATTACCATAGAATCATTGATTGACTTGGGTGGGAAGGGACCTTAAAGATCATCCAGTTTCAGCCCCCTTGCCATGGGCAGGGACACCTTCCACTAGACCAGGTTGCTCAAAGTCACATCCAACCTGGCCCTGAACACTTCCAGGGACGTCCACAGCTTCTTTGGGCAGCCTGTTCTAGTGCCTCACCCTCCTCACAGGGAAGAATTCCTGATATCTGATCTAACCCTGCCTGCTTTCAGTTTAAAGCCATTCTCCCTTGTCCTTGTCAGAAGTCCCTCTCCTGCTCCCTTGTGTCCCTTTCAGGTGCTGGAAGGTGCTTTAAGGTCTCCCCAGAGCCTTCTCTTCTCCAGTGTGAACAACCTCAGCTCTCAGCTTACCTTGATAGCAGAGGTGCTCCAGCTCCCTGATCATCCCCTGAACTCACTCCAGCAGGTCCATGTCCTCCTTGTGTTGGGGCCCCAGAGCTGGGGGCAGCACAGCAGGTGGGGTGTCACAGGAGTGGAGGGGCAGGATCCCTTCTCTCCCCCTGCTGCCCACCCTGCTTTGGATGCAGCCCAGGACCTGGTTGGCTTTCTGGGCTACAGTTAAATCCCATGGATAACACCCCCAGGTCCTTTCCTGCAGGGATGTTCTCAGTCCCTTCTCTGCCCAGGCTCTGTGTGCTCAGGGTTGCCCCTTCCCTCAGGCAGCACCTTGCAGTTGGCCTGGTTGGACCCCTTGAGGTTTGCACAGGCTCAGCTCTCAGCTTGTCCAGACCCTCTGGGTGGGATCCCTTTCCTCCAGCGTGGGCTGGATGTCGGCAACAGGCTTGGTGAGGGTGTGAGCAATCCCACTGCCCGTGTCACTGACAAAGGTGTTGGACAGAGATGCTCCAGCAGTGACCCCTGAGGAGCACCACTCACTGTGGGGGAAAATACTTCATCAAAGTCTTTTCTCTTTCCTGAACCCCTGACAGTTGATTCCAGCCAAGTGCTTTACAAATGTGCTGGTGCCTTGGTAGCAGTGAGATAGATGTACATCTGAATGTCACAGGTGTGTTCTGGGCTTTAATATGTTGATTTTTATTTTATTTTCTCTTTTAAGTGATGCCCATGGAATGAATTCTTGATCTTGAGTAATTAGGGGAAATATTTCTCCTGGCTGGCCTGTGGTTTTGCTGATCTTTGTGATGTTTTCCTTTCTGCCACTTTGTCCTTGGTGCAGGATAATCAGGAGGCAGCAGGGATTTTTGTCTGAGGATGACCTGAGTGAAAGTTTGATGCTAAGAGACACCTCCACACTGCCAGCCTGGGAGAATTGGACACCTGATTGATGGTGGTGCTGATGCTGGTCGGCAGTGTGAAGGAGAGAAGGTACTTAACCAGTAAAGCTCTCACACAGTTGCAGTTTTTATGGACAGAGGTTGTGTTTTTTACTGCTCTAAGCTGTATCTGCACTGGTGGGATTTGCCAGAAGAGCTGTGTCAGTAAACCCTTTGTATTGTCATCAAAACTGTGTCTTAAATGCCAGGGACCATGGAAAGAAATAGTTTGACACATACAAATTAGTCAAATGGATAATGACCTTATGGGTCAGCTCAGATATTGCCTGTTCTTCAGCACCAGGTAAGAGAGTTCAAGGGAAAAAACCCTGAACAACTCTTTCCTTTCACTGAATGAGGATGTAATGAAGCAGAGGGGAAACATTCACAGTAATGGTACGGTCATGATTCTGAGTCTTTTATTGATTGCCATCTCCTGCTTTGTCTGTGACTCACTCCATAACTCCCATGGGTTATTTGTCAGGAACTCCCTTTTGCAGAGGAGATATGTAATCATTGAATCATGGCCTGAGTTCTCTGTTTCATGTAGCAAGAATCAGCTTTGGATTCAGGAGAGTTGGTCTCAGAAGAATTTACATTTTAATCTTCGTGTCACACCATTGAGATCTCCCAGTAGAGGTGATACGGCAGAATGGAGGAGTCATTAGTGGTCCCAGTCACCTCCCAGGGGTTTGCCCAGTTCTTTGTGCTGCATCTTGCTGTGCCTGCTGGTTTGGGGTTTCAGCCCCAGTTCTGTTGAGCTGATGCACAAAAGTGAACCCAGAGACATTAAGCTGTGCTGGATTACAGTCAGCTTGTTGGTAAAGCTTTGGGGACTGAGGTGAATTGAGTGTTTAATTGTGAACTCCCAAATGGATTATTTTGCAAGGGAAGCCTTCACAGGTAGAATCTGTCAAAGCAGAGGTGGATGTAGTTTGTTCTGTGCTGGGCTAGTGGTAATCAGGGAGAAGGGAATTTTACGTGATGAGTCTTCTTAGTTCTTAAAGTCTTTGTTTTCAGGATGTTCCTGAGCTCTGTTGAGCTCACTGTTTTACAGCCCATTAAGGCCCTAATGTTGTCATTCCTTAAGTGATCTTACTGTTTTGTAGGTTATATTTATTAAAGACCTGCTGGTCTCCAGGTAAATTAGGTGAAGAGCTACGATGTGTTGAACTTCCCTAAACCTGGATCGAGCCTTAGAAGTTTTACAGCAGATCATAGAATTTGGTCCCTAAAGGAAGTAAAGGAAGTGTGGGAAAAACGTGATTGATTTTCTTGAAAGTTAGTTTTAAAAGTAGTACTATGAGACAGTTCTGATTGAAATTGCATTTGGGTAAATACTTCATCCGTTTTGATTTTTTTCCCCCCTGGCTTTGTTGCTTGTGCTACTAGAGAATGACCTTGCTAAGTGTAGTTTTTTGTTTGAGAGAGTATTCTCTAAAGAAAATTGCACCTTGGAGGATTGGGTCTGGAGCAGTCCCAGGACTATTCTGGCAGTTTAATTGTTCTCAACTTCTCTTCACAACAAAAGGCCCAGAAAGCACATGAGCGTTTCCCTTCCCATCTTGTGCTGGTGCAAAGGATTGTCATCCTCCTTCCTGACGTAATTAACTCGTGTTTGGGGTAATCTGTTTTCCCTCTGCCCACTGCACTGCCTGTCTGCTTGAGGCTAAATCTGATGTTTTGGTGCTGGTGGGGTTTTCTGCCCTTCCCCTCTGTGTTTCCTGATGTTACAGTTGTGCCCTTTTGCCACTTTTTCACTCTCAGAATTAACCTTCATACGTCTGTCAGAAATCTGATGCAAAGAGAACCTCTGGAAAAGAATGGGAACTATTTCTATTCCCTGGTAGATACTATTACAGATGAGACTCTTGCTTTGCATTTTTGCTTCCAGAGATGGGTAGAATGGCACGAACATAATTGCAGCGTTTTTTGTCATGTAACAAATATTCTGGGGTTTGTGATGATGCAGTACAGGCGTCTGAGCCAACAGGGACTGACTGCAATACCAGGCTATGAGAAAACTATTTCAGCTTCTACCTGGCCAGAAGTGGGAATATTGTCTGACAACTTTTCTTGAAGCTTCAAGTAAGTCCTTTTTTTTTTTTTTTTGGTGCAGTGTATTAGAGATAGCAGTTACTTTTTGTGGGGAAACACAGGATTATTATTATTTTTAAAATACATTTACCAAGGAGTGGGTGAGGCATTTACATGCCTGTGTGTACCATATTGCAGTGTAGCAGTGAGGTTTGTGGGGAAGTGGATGGGTGGGGTAACTCTGAACTGCACACCAGGGAAAGGAGCTGAGTCATAAGATTCCCTCGAACATGGAGGCAGAGCTGGGATCTCGGATCCTGAGCATTACTATTAACAAGCTTTTCTGCTTATGCTGGATCTCTGAAGCCTCTAAAAAGCAGCAGCATTATTTAAAGACAGTTCCTGTAGATGTGTGTTAAACTGCAGTGAATGCAAGTCACAAAGTGTGAGGCAGTTCTGGGAGGCTGCAGGGAGCTGGTGGAGCCTCATGGCAGGAGCTGCCCTTCTCTTTGTCCAGCGTGGTGCAGGTGTCTGCTGGAGGAGGAGGCTCTTGAAGAGGCAGAAGGATCAGTAGATTAATTGAATGGCAAGAGAGAAGCCTGCTTAAAGGAAGGAATCAGCTGGCTTGTGGTGCTAAAGAAACAAGGACTTAATTGCTTTGAAACGTTCACAAAGTAAGAAGCTAAGTCACATTATGAGCTTCATTTTTAGATAGAAATTTCTTTTCCAATTTTACTTTTTCCCCCCTGAATCTATTGAGTTGATTCTCTTTGTTCACTTTATTGTTCATCTGTGTTACAGGAGGGAATTTTTTTTCTTTGTGATATTCATTTTTCCCTGAGCTAAGTTGCCATTCATAGAGAGGGGATTGTTTTCCCCATTTTAATCTGTAAGTGGGTCACACCACAAATAATTCTGTGATGCAGAGTTGTGAAACTGCTTTTGAATGATATGAAAGCTCTTGTGTGCTGCAGACTGGATAGAACAAGTTAATAGTGAGTTTTAAGAAAGATTCTGGTGTTCAGTGGTGGGTGGAACATCCCAAGTACCAGAGGAACATGCCTGTCTTGCAAAAAAACTTGTTTGTATGAATTCTGTTATTCACAAAATATCATGGCAGATTCAGGAGGATCATTGATTGATTTAGTCATTTTGTATGTTAATAGTTTTACTTCTTAGATGTGAGACAGTTGATATAAGTCCTCCTGTCCACAATGTGAGGTTATGTTGAAAGAAATGCTGGCAAGGTGTGGGGAAATACTTCCAGGAGAGAAAAATGCCTTAGAGCTGGACTGTGCTCCTAAGTTTTGCCTTCTGGTATTGCCAGTAATTACCATTTACAGCCACAGCCATTCTGTTAATGAGATGCTTGTGCAGGTCAAGCCGTGGTTGTACTGGACAGTTCATGGGGGAGCCCTGGAATCCACTGAGGTGTGGCTTCTGCTCTTTATCAGCCTCTTTTCCTCTGTGATAGGAAGGGTTTGCAGCTGAGGTTGTATTCATGAACTGTGTTATTTATACATGTATTTTGGATGAGAGGCTGTCATGCTTCAGTTTGTTTATCATATCAAAAAGAAAATGAGTTGTTTTGGTACAATGCTGAAGCTCATGAAAATGGTTTATTCCAGTGAGAAACCACAAGTCCAGGTTGAGGATACTGGAAGGTGTGGTAGAAAACAGCACGTGGAAAATGTGGAAGAATGTTTTAATGAGGAATGTGAGTCCTCAAATAATACACTGAAGGAAATGATGGATGCTGCCTTCAGTCAGCTGCTCTTGTGCAATTATTAGTGGGAAGGCCTTTCGGGGAGAGGTGTTTTAGGCAGGAGTTTGCAGGGATGAGCTGGCAGTGATACTCCAGATGGCTCAGAGTGGCCCCTGGCTGGTGTCCTGTGCAGGGCAGGGCTGCTGCTCACACACGGGGCTTCCACAAGGTGCAGCCCAGCACTGCAGTCTGTTACAGACTCTGGTAACTGGTACAATTTCATCATCTTGTGCAGGAGGGCTGCACAGCTGATGTGGTGTCTGCTGCTGCCTTTGAAGTACTCAAACATCCTTTCCCAAGGAGCATGGCAGCTTGCATAAGGAATGGTTCCTGGATCAAAGGAGGGGCTGTCAGTCTCCCCTCTGGGTGCTGGGCATGTCTGAGACAGTGCTTTTAAAAATGCATCATTTCCTGATCTATTTCTGGTTTTATCATTCCAACCAGACTTCCCAGCAGTGAATTCTGACTGAACTGACAGGCGTTTGTGACAATAAGACCTGGTGAAAATTGATTTATGTTGTTTTCAGTGTTGTCTTAATGATCCCTGTTAATCCACGGGGCCTACAGCACAAGAGCAGATTCTGGGGAAAATCAGCTCTGTCAAGACTAACGTGAGCCCACTGTGTTACATTTTTTAATAACAACATACCTCTTTTTAGTGAGATGCAGCCTGTTTTGTCAGTAATAGACTGATAAATTGTAAATTAAAAACCCTCCTGTAGAGTAGGCCCAACTGTTTATTGTGAATCTAGGAATTCTGCCTGTGTAGACTCATTAGTTTATTTAACTGTATTTGCTGAAGCCATTCTCCTGTGTGTTGTTAACACTGTTGAATGTGACAGACACATGGTGTGATTTCAGGATGGAGAGTGGCAGCTTCCTTCCAGCTGGAGGAGGAGATGTGCCCTTCCCTCTTCCTCTCCTCCTTTGGTCTGGCTCTGGCGCACAGCTGAGAGTGCCTTGTCCTGGTTTGTCTTAAGAACCTTTGAGTTTTTTAAACTTTATTTTCCCTCATTTTGTTGGCTTTGTCTTCTGCCATTTTGGAAGGTTCAGTCAGCACACTGGGCACTCAGACAAACCACTCAGTAGTGATGGAGAGTGACCTTCCCACTCCAGCCCTACCAGGAGGTGCTCCTTTGGCAAGGGCTGTCTCACAGCTACTTGCTGTGTTTTTCTCCATTCCCTGCACTACTCTTTGCTTCCTTCCCTTTTACATGTTATCTTTCTGATAGCTCAGCTCATGGGTGGCTCAGCTGGCCTGAGCATAAACTGGAGGGCAGGAGGTGGTGCTGGGAGTGGAGGGGGAATGGGACCTCCCCATGAGCAGGGAACAGCTCCTGGTTTGGCTCGTTTGTCTTGGGGAACCTTCCTGTTAATTATTTGGCCTTACTAAAATTAGGTTGGTTTGGTTTGAACTTTAGCAGTTTTCTTCTTCTGTGCACATTAATTGGATGTTACCACGTGTTTTTTTCACTGGGCTTGGATTTTTTTTAACATGTGCAGGTACAGTTAGGAAATAGCTGAAGGGTTTTTTCCTCCTCTTTTCCCTGTTAGCAGCTTGGTACAAGCAGTCCTTAAACTCTTGGTATGTAAACAGGGCACCAAGAGAACTTAATAGAGTGCAATTAACCTATGAGGCCTACGGTAGAATAAGGGGTTGAGTTTAATGCACTTGTTTGTTTCCCAAAATTGGGACTGTTGGGGGTTTTGTACATTATTTATGTAGCATTTTGTGTGGGGGAAAAGCAGCTGTTTGCTCTCCTGAGCTGGAGTAGTGTATGGATACCTGAATGATGCTTTATTAGTGCAGAGGAAAAAAGCTACAACTTCTTTGTGGTGTAGTAAGTTCATGGTGTGTCTCCAGCAGAAAGGCTGAGTTTGCTTTTGTGTCTTTGCTTGTGCTGCTTGTATTCCTTTGCCTTCAGTGTAGCTTTAAAAGCCTGAACTGGTGAGACTTGGGTGCTGGTAATTCATTTGTGTGTGGAGTAACTCTGCACATGTCACTGCAGTCAGGAGTGTCATTGTGCTGTTTCTTGTACCAGTATTGTTCTGAAAATAGTAATGCAGGCGTCCTGTAATAACAGAAACATACTATGGACAACAGAAACCCTGCTACTGTTCAACAATCAGGTGTTAAACTGTAGCACACATTTCTGATACAGTGCTGGCCCTTTTTCTGACCCTTTGAATAAGAAGTGAAGTTCCATGACAGACCATACTCCAGGCTGCTGTATCTACTATTCAGATAATTAAGTAAAGGAAAGGAATTTGTTTCTCTTGCCTCTGGATTTGTTCTTGTGGAACTTTTTTTTTTCCTGCAAGAATGTTGTCCTCACAGAGAAATGCTTTGAAGTGTTCTGCTTAGTTAAAATCTTACATAAAACAATCTTATATATGGAAAGCATTGAATTTAAATTGGACATGAATTGATTGTGTGGTCACTGCAGTGAATAGAAAAATCCAAAGCCTTATCCATAAAGCCAACTGCACAGATTCCTGCATGGACAGAGCTGGGAGTTACACACTGTCTGAAACAGTGGGGCTGCTATCTCTGCTTATCACACAAGCCCAAATGTCCCAGTGTGCCTGAGTGTGTGTCAGTGGGACTGACCCCCTGGGTGTTGGGCTGTGTGCCATGGTGCTGTTTGATGACCCATTTTGGGTTGATAACGTCATTTCAGATTCCTGGATGTGGCTGTGACCCCAGGGCTTCCAGGACCTTAAATTTAGTTAGGCTTGGCCAGTTTGAGTGTTGGTGAAATCAAATGCCTGCCCGAGAAAGCCAGGTTTGTGTGACATTGTTCATGGGCTCTTTTAACACAGGGATACAAGTGAGGTTTCTGGGAAGGGAAGATGAAGCAAAGCAGCCCAGCAGGGCACGGGACTGTCCATGTGGCAGTTTAACTCTTCAAGAGTCCTGTGATCCCTTTCTTCAGCCACAATCGGTGTTTTATCCCAGATTTGGGAGCCAGGTGCCAGTATTGTGAATCAGTTATCATTTGACATGATGTAAGGCCTGTTCTTATTTACAAAAAATGCCATTTGATGTTGTTCCCTTTTTTTTTTTTCTGGTGTTGCAGATGTGGGTGGTGGCAGCTTTCTGGGATCTCACACAGATGTTGTCATTGTCCATTGTGCACACACAGGGGGCTGCTGGGGGCAGTTTTGCTGGGCTGGAAAAGGAACAGCCTGTCTGTGTTTTCCTGCATGAAGTACAGCTTTGAGAGACAAAGGGCTGCTCCTGCTATGTTGGTTTTTTTTTTTGGCAGGATGTGGCACAGGTTCTTCAGTAACAGAATTTTGCTTCAGGGGTAGTGGGAGCTTCAGTCTTGAGGCCCCAGATGATGTTCCTGGCAGTGCCACTGCATTCCTTCCAAGAGTAAAATTGAAATGGCATAAACAGTGTATTTATTCCATTTTATGTAATAAAAGAAATACCTTGAAGCAAAATGTCACCTTCAGCAATCAAGGATGTAGATTTCTTTCTTAAAGGTTCTGAGAGTCTTTCCTGATTTTTCTAAATTGCTTATGACAAATTCATGCAAAACTTAACCTGAATTGGGAAAAAGTGTAAATATATGCTACTGAACTGTTATTGATTGATTAGTTTTTATTAGATATGCTTGTACATACAATGAAGCTTATGTCTGATTTGTGTTTGGATGGGTGTGTATCTGATTTGCATAGAACCTGGAAGGTCTCATGAATAAGTGAAAGCTGGTAGACTATTTTTAGCTTAAGAAATTGAGCGCTGTCTGGAGGTAAATCAGGTTTTGCAAACTCAGACATTGGGCACATGAGGACAGTGGTTTGTCATTATTCTGTTTCCATGGGTTCTTTTTACTTGAGAAGTTGCATGGTTGTGATCCAGAAATGGAGTCTCCAGAGCCATTTCCTTGGTTTGATTTCTTTTCCTCATCTATTGCTGCAATACCAGATTTTGTGATTCCATAGAATGTGTTTGTTCTCTTGGGTGTTTTGATTCCTGCTGGTTTTGATTCTGTTTTAACCCATAATCCAAGGAATTAAGACTAGCAATTTTTTGAGCCAGTCCTTCTCTGTCACATGGCTGTAGCCATCTTCCAGAATGAATATGCACAGTTGCTGAATACTGTTGTTATCAGTGATGAGATGCAAACATGGAAGAACCCAGATTTATTTTCAGAGCTCATTGTCTTGGCAGGAGTTGTAATCAAAGGGAGAGATAAAGGGAACATTGAAAATGGATTTATGGTGGTTGAGGTGGGTCATCTGTGTTGTGGGGAAATTGTGCTTATTTTCACACCTGTCTCTTTCTAGGGAAAAAAAAGTCCTGTATGAAGACACTGTATTTTCATTAAACACTGTTTTAAATGCCATCACACTTTCATTAAATAACAATAAGTAGTTATGTTTTTCTTAGAGCATTCTGTTCCACTGGATGTGATAAAGTTTGAGGCATAAAATTCTCTTGTCTAAGGAGTGACCTGTGGGCACTTTTTTCTCTCTTAAGGCAGCAGTCCTGAGTTTGTAATTTCAGTGTTACAGCCCCTCTTTGTGCAAATTGTGAATGAGAGGTTATTATAGTGACACAAATATATGACAAAATAAATGTAACAAAGTCCTTGTGATCCTGCTGAAGGATGGAAATGGCTGCTGGAAGGTCTTGTTTCAACCATCATGCTGGTAATTTTACCTGAAAGTCATCTAATTAAAAACTCCCTCCTTATGCTTTGTATCAGCTGGGTAAGTCAAGGATGGGAGAGTGAAGGATGATCCCCATGGTCACCTGAGATCCCTCTTTGTGGAACTTGGCTGAAGATTGGAGTGTTTCTGTTCTTCCCCTTTAAATTGTTGCCTTTGGGCCGACCCAACTTGTTTGTTGTAAAAATCAAAAATAGCATTAAATTGGTCTTTTTAATAGTTGGTCAAAACATGGAACCATAAGATCAGGAGTAACATTTTGGAGTTCATGGTGGATGAGCTGCTCAAGGAGCAAAGTGCTTTGTATTTGACAAGAAACTGTAACATGGACTGGTTATGGTTGACTTGTTAGTAACTACATGGGCTTGGAGGGAGGTGGAAATTAAACTTTGAGGGTAATGTCCCTTTTTTGGATTGACAGTGCAGTCTCTGCTCTGGCAGCTTCCCCTGTCTTTCATGTCTAGCAGAAGTAGCACTGTCAGCATTTTCAGTGGAGGGTTTCCTGTTCTTTTCTGTCTGGATGAGAGTTGTAGAAATAAGCTTTATGTAATTCACTTGTAAGAAGGTTTTTAGTATTGCTTAAATGTGTGTCTGTGTTTAGTAACAAAAGCTTTAGTACTCATTTATTCTAGTAATGCTTTTTTTTAAAGAGAAGCAAATAGATGTGTGTGTAAAAGCAAATATGTATAAATATACAAGGAATAAATGTATTTGGATTCAAGAGCCAAATATTTTTAGAGAAGGAAAGTTTCTTCTGCAAGACATTTTATCTTTTTGAAAAAGATAGATATCAGGTGTTGGTTTTAATGTTTTCAAGTGCTGTATTTGCATCCTTGTTACCCTGTTACACTTGTCAGCCTGTTACTGGTAACAGATTTTATTTCCTATAAAATGAGTGGTGGTGAGGTTGTGTTTCAGTGTGAAGTTACAGTAATATTGATACAAAAATGCCAGGACATGCCAAGTGTTTTGACATAGGAATGAGCTGCTGTCTTCAGCCTTGTCTGCATTGG
>VYZS01096318.1:24093-34212 GCA_013400695.1 Neodrepanis coruscans | reverse complement strand
AGAGAAGAGGTTGGGCATTTTTTGTGTTCTGTATGTGAAGGTAAAGACATCTGAATTCCTGCCACTGTAATTGGTTGTGTTTCAGTCTTCAGCTTTTATTTTCCCATTATGACAGATCTATTAGAAAAAGAACTCATTGTTCCAAACTGTATAGAAAATTAAACTCTGTAGGAAATCTGTGGATTTAGACATACAAACAACACAAATTTGAAGTAGAGCAACCTCTAATGTGATGATACAGTTCTGTTAAGATTATGGAATAATTCTTAATTGTTGTGTACTACAGAAGAGTTAATCTCTTAATGGCAGTACCATAGTGAACACAAATCATAATACTACAAGACATATCTGTATTTTCATCTTGTTAAATCAAATTACTTGGAAAATGAATGTATAAGTTAAAAGTCTTAGTTTTATTAATAGTCTCTCTTTTTTAGAATCGAGTGATGCAACCTTTTTTCTGTTTATTAAAAAACTCCAACAAATCCAGATTTTTACTGACTAATTCAAAATAGCAATCCTTATATTCAAACATCACCACATCACATGGAACAATTTAGCCTCCCATTGCCAGAGTGAAGAATCACCCTGTTTATATAGGAAGTTGCAGTACAATTGGATTTTTCTGTTTTCCCTGAGGTCCCAAGAATCGTGTGGTTGTCTGGGGAAGGAGCCAAACCCTGTGTATCTCACCCCACAGCCTCCACCATAAAGACCATCCCACTTCAGGTTGCTTAAAAACAGGATTATTCATAAACAAGTTTCTCATAATGCAAACACAACAGTTTAAAGTCCTATTGTAGTTTGACATTCCAAAAACAATGGCTTTCTTCCCAGTTCTTTATTCTCTCCCCCTCCACCGCACCCATAACTCCCTCTGACTTGTGTTTAATTATAATACAGTGGTATTTTTTCCTTACCCACACAACTGTTTATACCAAACATAAAACATTCAGGTTTTTAAATAAGCAAGGAGACCTGGGAAAGCTGAGAGGGAATGCTGAAATGGGATGGACTTTAATTGCTGAAGAAAGGAAATCATGAAACGTCATCTGGATTCTGCTGACCTCTAGATTCATATCAGCTTGGTGTTTACCCAGCCAGTTATTAGCAAAGGAAACCTTCATTATCTCCTGGTAATGAGGAATGATAACAATTTGTGCAGGCTTGCTCTCAGTAAGGAGAAATGCTCTTTTTATTCTAAAGGGAATTTAAGAGATTGTGAGTCGTTTCCTGCTTCTGGACCTTCTGCTTTGTTACACGAGGATATGACAGTTCCCCCTTGAGAGAGAACAAACCATTCAGGCTGCTTTCTAGGCTGGACCACGTCTGCTTTTTAAGGAAGGGCTCTGGCAGACTCCCAGCTGCTGTTACATAACAGCAACACAGGTCAACACACTTGTGCTCCACATGTGCTCCAGCTTCCCAGCTGTTACAAAGTCAATCACGTGTTGGCTTGGATAGCCCAAATCTCCCAAAGGTTGTGGATTTGCTACATTTGAACTGATTTCTCCATGGTTGTACATATTTGATTTTTTGTTGGTTTATAAACTTGAAGAGCAGGTCTTGAATTTTTTCCTCCTGGTGTCCCACCACAGCTTGAGGTCATTCAGTGATAAGCTACACTAAACTGTTTTGCTTTTCTAATTCCTTCAGGAGCTTCACTCTCATTTCTGAAGAAGATTTTCTTGTAGAAGAGGGATAGACAGCTAATTGATAGACAGGGACTGTTCACTCTTGACTCTTAAACTGTCTCAAATGTATTTGAATCTGAATTAGTATGATAAAAAAAACCAGAAAAAAAGTAATATGTAAATACTAGAAAAGTAACAATTTTCATGTTTTGATGAACAAACTGTGACTGTCCACTCCTTGCTGCTGGGCCTGTTTAAAATTATGCCCTTCTCTGGAACTTGCTTTCCAAGTCAAGCAGTCGACCCAGTCATTTGCTAACCAGTCTTACAAACTTGCATTTATCTCCTGATGATTTGAAAAGTACACTTCTGAAAGAGATGGTATCCCCTGTGCAACTACTTCCTTTTTATTCTGTTTTTTATGCCTGTTGCGTAAGGGAGCCTGGATCCTTGTGCTGAGAAGACAATACAAGCCCAGTGTCCCTGTCACCTCTCGCAGCCGTGACCGCTGGCACAGGGCTCGGTGCCTGTTGGCCCTCGTTGGCCCATGAGGTCACTTAGCAATACATCCTTCTGACAATAACTGGCTTTGGTGTGGCTGTGTACCACCAGCAGCTCAATTATGTGCATAATAAGGAAATGCTGTTCTTGCTGGGGAATCCAAAGCAAACTGTGAGATCCAGTGCAAAACTGGCAGCGTTAGTGAATGGGAGTTGATGACTTTATTATGTGGAGTTTGAGTAAAGCAATTTCTGGAAACACTGCTCTACTCATTTCAGAACAAAGAGTTCTGGTGTTGCTTTGGGCTGGCTTTCAATGGAATTATAATTGAGAAAACAAGGGTTTACAAACAATCTCTTATATCCTGAAAACAACACTCTAACAAAACCATCCGTGGTAATTCACAAACATACCATTTGTAAAACTACAGTCCTCCCACATTTTTATAAACACATCATTTTTTTCTTATGCAATCTGCTTGACATTGATTAGAAAACGGAAATAATTTTAAATAATTGATGTTGTTTTTAAAATTCTGGCTGGTTAAATATGCCCTGCACTTTACTCAAAAGCTGGCTGATGTTACTCAGGAGATTTGTAGTACAGTTAGAGCTTGTCATGAAACATTATAGACATATGGGGTTTGTTTGCAACATTCAGGGAACCTTTAGGTGGAGTTGCTTAACAGGCCTTAACCTGCAAGTGCAAGCTTACTACAAGTTTTCCTAGTCTTCTTCTGGGTTAGATCTGATAACACACGGTCCTGAAGGTGTCTTTGTGTCCATCCAAAAGGGACAGTTAATTGCAGAAATACAGCTTTTAAATGGTCCATGTGAATAACAGTGAAAATTGCTTATATTTAAAGTCAGCTTTTTGTTAGATGTCTGTGCCAGTTTGTCATGTTTAGCTGTGGTCTGACAGAGGAAATAAATAGGAGATGTATATATACATGTATATAAATATATAAATATTGAACAAAGAACATTCCCAGGTCCTTTTCACTGTTTGGTGCAATCTTCGTGCTTTTTTTTGGTGTATAATCTGTGCTGAATTCCAGCATCCTGATCTTATTTACACTTATTTTGTGCATTGAAAAATGTGAGACTTGCATTTTTAGGTCAGTGGATGATTTCAGTGTCCTATTTTTCATTTATTTATTCATTTAACTTTCATAACTTACAGTCCCAAGTTGGATGTTGACACTACAGCTGGAAGTGCTCTGCACACTCTTAATGGTGTCATTATATGTTCCTAGATAAGGGGAGTGGATAATGGAATATTGAAGAAACACACTTTCAGGCAAGAGCACAGTTAAAAACCACTATGTTATTAGCAAAACCAAATATAAAATAAGCCCAGAAGATTGATGCTACATAGAAGTATCTGCTGAAACATCAACTGGCTTTACTTCTTAGTGTAAATTGCCTGTGATGTGGCTGCAACGTGATGTAATGTTCTGAGTGCTTTGGCATATTTGAAATGGCCATAAAGAATCTGAATATTCAGTGAGTTTAAGATCAGAGTATGGAGGCTGACTGACCTGCAGAACTCACTCAGTACAACTGTATGAGGTGCTGGTAATGTTTAATTGTTGACTTCAATGTTACGTGTTTAACTGACGATGTTTTTGACAGGGCAAGAAAGATGTTGCGCAAATTTTCAACAACATTCTCAGAAGACAAATTGGTACAAGAACTCCCACAGTTGAATACATCTGCACTCAACAGAATATATTATTCATGCTATTAAAAGGGTATGTGCACTGTGAAGCATAAATCTGCTTTTACATGACGTAAGGGGTTTTTAAATTCATGGAGAAGCAGTGAGTTCTGACAGAATTGTTCTTCCCTTGCAATATGCTTGATTTTATTTTTTTTCTCCTTGATCTTGGGGACTGTAATTCCCCTAAGTAAAGGAAAATTTGAGTAATAAATCACCAGCAATCTACCTTTGCTTGAAATATAACTGAAAATAGTCTTACTGGGGTAGTCAGACATTTTCCATTCAGTGTACTCTTTGAACCCATTTAAACTATTTCCTCATGAACTTACATATTCCTCAGGAGTTGAAGGCTCCTTTTTTCCCTTTCCAGTTTGTTGGCCTATCCTTTGGTCTTAGTTTGGTCTTAGATTTTGTATTCATAGGGATTTATATTCTTGTAGTGACACAAACATACCAACTCAAACTTGACTAATCAAAAAAATATTTGGGGCATATTGTGCACTACAGAAAACTGTTTCTTCCTGTATTCTTGTATTATCTGGTGTGCTGGATATTGGAGAATCATGCCATTCTGAATATGTGGTTGGGCATGTAGAGCTGTGGCTCTCAAAACATGGAAGCAGGAAGGTGTTGTTAATAGTTTTGTGTTAAAATAAGATTTAAAGAAAAAAAATTGAGAATGTGCTCTCTTAATTAATTAAGATAGTTCTGAAAATTGCAATTCCAGTGTGTTACTTTGGGATGGAAAAGCTCATTAAACATTAATAAGCGACTTTAAAAATACAGTTATTTGAGTAGTAGTTTTATAATTACCAAATTGTATGAGTGTAGAATGTACACTTGTCTGCCAGAGGGGCTCTGCCTTGGGGTTTGTTTTCCTGCTGCATCAGCCCAGATTTTGGGGCAAAATGTGATTTAAATGTTAGAGGGGCAAAACAAAAATACTAATTGTGGCATAACACAAAAGAAATTATTGATTCAGTAGTTCTTCAAAATAATTTACAAAAGGCAAAGACATCTGAGGTGCAGAGAGGTAAAACTGCTTTCACAGCGTGTTGTCATTGTTCCGTGACTGAACGAGGGCTGTACCACATTTGTGCTCATTTTTGGACTGTATTGTCAGTCTCCAGAGAGCATTATTCCCACAGGGATTGTTGAAACATGTAAGTCAGGATGTTTGAAATGGGCATTTAACTTTAGTGACTTCCGTGTTACATCTGGTATCCAACTGAGAGACATTCATGTGAATTTAAACTGTGGGATGAATTGCAAAAAGTTCAGTAAATCTCAAATCTCCGTGAATGGGAAAGTATTGCAGGAATTAACAAGAAAATCATTTCATGAGGAAATGTTTTTTATGGTAATATAGTTAGTGCTCAGTATACACAATGATACTTTGCTCCTGAATTATTCTGGTGAATTTTAATTCGCTTCCAGTGGTATGGGATGAAGGTCTCTTTAGGTGGGAGGCAGGAAGGTAAGAGGCTGTAACTGCTCCAGAAGCTTGAACCCCATAATGTACAGAGCAATAGTTTAATGAAAGAGGACACCTGGATTTATGTCCAGTATGATTAACCCTTCCTGGTCATTTGGATAGTTTTATGTAAATTGCTGTTATATTTCAGCAAGCAGCTTTCAAAGCAGAAATAATTTACTACTTTTCCAGATGTTTGCTATCCCACCAACGTGGAACAAGAAAGTTGATTTGGAGAACAAAGGAAATATTTTTTATTTAGTCTTGTTTCTTAGTTTGTAGAAGTCTTTTGGCTATAACTTGTCATGTAATGGGCAGTTATTTGGGTAATATTTTATAGTAATATTTAAAAATGAAGTTCAGTTCAGAAACAAGTACCTTCAAGTTTTGAGTTTTTGTATTACTTGATAGTACTGAAAACTGTAATTAGCAGTGTGGTGTTGCATTATGAACTTGTTAAATATTTATAATGAAACTTTATTTTTCATAGGTACGAATCTCCAGAAATTGCTCTAAATTGTGGAATAATGCTTAGGGAATGCATCCGGCATGAACCACTTGCTAAAATAATCTTGTGGTCAGAGCAATTCTATGATTTCTTCAGATACGTGGAAATGTCAACGTTTGACATCGCTTCTGATGCATTTGCCACCTTCAAGGTAATTCACTGACAGCCTGGGAATTACTGCTGCTGTAGTTCTCTGCTTTGTGAACCCAGATCCTCTGTGAGATATTCCTGGGCAAAACAAGCCTTGGGAGAGGGCAAAAAAAAGTAGGTGTGATGCAAATGAGTGGGCTGGACATTGCTTTTCCTTATTTCTGAGGATGCAAGACATACCTTTAAATATATATACTGTACTTGTACCCAAAATTTTGCCCTAGAGAGTAAGATATAAACTGTCTTGTATTACCATGTGCCCTTCCATGGCAGGGGCTTTAAATCTGTATCTGCCACTCCTCAACTGAGCAAACTCCTTTTCGTTCTGTTACAAACCTGAATATATCTAATGCTGTTGCTTGGTCTGGGGAAATGTTTTGTTGCCCTAAAACAACAAGTTATGTGGCCCTAAGCAGAGTATTAATATTAAATAGTGGGTCTTAACCTTGGTTGTGTGTAGTGGTGTGCAGAGCACAGCCTTGATCCCTAAATGGCACTCCAGTGATAATTTCAAGGGCTATTTGTCTGTTTGAATTAAAGTAACTCATCACAGATCTTTGCTAAGTGATGCCAAGATCCTTAGCAGTGTCCAGGTAATTGCATTCATGTCCTAAATTCATTCATGTAATGAAATAGAATTTTTTATTGAATGCCTTATATGTACTCACTGTTTAATAGGAATGTCTATGTACTGTTGAAATACTTTAGTGAAAATACTGGGTTTGTGCTTTTTTTACAGGATTTGCTTACAAGACACAAGTTGTTAAGTGCAGAATTTTTGGAACAGCATTACGATAGGGTGAGCAGATCTGTTTTAATACTTAGAAATTTCTAGTGCTGTGTATCTTAGGTGAAGAAAACGGTGGCTTTATTCCTTGTTTAGCTTTGTTTGGGGAAATTTCCACATAGTATTAAACTGAGTTTACAGTAAATTAAGGTCAAGGCCCTGTTGTTGAATGTAGAGAGGGATAAAAGGAGGGGGAAGGCAGTGGAATGTTGTGTGAGCTCTAGGCCTGGTTTCTTCGCTAGAGGGAGCCCTTGCCTTGCCTTTCTCCAACACCAAAGAACCCAGGGTGTCCCTCTCCCTGTTACTGGGAATTTGGGAATTAGGAAGCAGTGTCCACTGCCAGGAGCTATTATAGAATGGCTTTAAAAATGCCTTGGTTCCAGCCAGGCCCCTGCCATGGGCAGGAACACCTTCCACTAGTTCAGGCTGCTCCGAGCTCCATCCAGCACAGCCTTGGACACTTCCAGGGATGGGGCATCACAGCTTCTCTGGGCAGCCTATTCCTATTACAGTGTAAGAAACAACGAGGTAACTACTTCCTTACATTGAAATCTTAACAGTGGAGGCTCCTCAATATTTAAAAAAAACCCCAAACAACCATATATATATATATATTTAAACTATATGCAATTTTTAAACAGTAGTGGCTTACAGGAAGGAACCTGTTGAGATTTCAGATTTTGTTTATGTTTTTGTTAGGGATTGGCATCTCCTCCACTTTGTTACAATAATTTGGAAGAAGAGTGCCTGTGACACTTGGAAAAGTCCTAACCCTTGTCTTTATTCTATGTTTAGTTCTTCAGTGAATATGAGAAGTTACTTCATTCAGAAAACTACGTGACAAAGAGACAGTCACTTAAGGTAAGGCAATTTTATTTTCTTCTTAAATGCAAAGTTAGAGAATGCCTTTCATTTCAAGGGGGGTTGACTACATTTGATATAGCTAATGTAGCTGCCTTCAGTAGTGTTTATTTTAATTCTTCCTGTGTTTTAATTCTTGGGATCAGCTGCTTTTTTTAATCCAGTCCTTTCATTATTTGGTGTCCACAACTGACCCAAGTAATTTCTCTCTGTGAAGAAATGGCTCTTCAAGTATCTTTATATTTGTTAGTATTTTCCCTTCAACAAATCTGGAGTCATTTAAATAATTTAACAAAGATTCACGTGATCTGCCTAGAGCAATACTAATCTTGCATTCAAGTAGGTAAAAAATAGTGAATATAAATGTAAAGTAGAACTTGTTCCAAAGGTGATCCTTGTGGGGAGTACCCTTTTAATCCCTTTTGGACAAAGAAGGTAACAAAAGAAGTGTAACCTTTCTCATTTGAAGTACTAACCTGTTTAGGTGTTGAGGATTTTGTTTGTTTGTTTGTTAAAAGGCATTTTTATTTGTGATGAATAGCTTCTGTATAAATGAAAAAAATAAGTCTTGGGTTAAAAAGAGTGAAAGACTTTTCTTTCATTTCCAGTTCACAACAAGGGGGGAGCAAAGGTGATTTTTCACTTCCTGAGAAAAAGGAGAAACTGCATAATTAAAATAAGAGGGAAATGCACCCTATTGTTACTACATTTACAGTTTCAGCTGCTCAGGGTGTTTGGAAGCACTTACGAAAAAGTTGATTCTTGTGTCGAGTGTTACTAATTTTTTCATTCTGCCTTATTTTCTACCTTTAGCTGCTTGGTGAATTGTTATTGGACAGACACAACTTCACAATTATGACAAAGTACATCAGTAAACCTGAAAATCTCAAACTAATGATGAACCTTCTACGAGACAAGAGTCGTAACATTCAGTTTGAGGCCTTCCATGTGTTCAAGGTATGTTAAAACCTCACCATGAAACAGAAAACAAAAAAAATTGGACCAGAAGTTGTTTAATTGAGTAAACTATTTATCTGAGCCTAAATGGAGCTTATCTTAATGTGTGCTAAGTGGTTAAATAAGAACAGCTCTAGTGTTTGCCTTTATTATGATCCATCTTTACAGAGAGCTATCTTGATGTCTTTTGAAAACTGTTTAGAAACCACTTGGAGACTTCCATATGATTGTCAGTGTAATCCCTCTTAGAAAATTTTGGAATTAAGGAAGATGAAGTGCAGTAAAATAAGAAGGAATGCATGATTCCATACAAAATTATGAAGGACCCTGGAGTTCAGAAGTGTTCTTACCATACTGCATGAACTCAGAAAGATAGCAGTATTTTAATCAGATTGCCTAAATTTCAAAGCCTAAACTGTAATTTGCAGTTGTAACAGGTGCCTTCTGACTTTTCAACAGACAAGCAGCTCCGAGTTAGAACTTGAGATTTAAAACTTTGTAGTGAACTGTGAGATACCCATCAGGTGCTGTGTGTGATATGGAACCATGCATTTGCTACAGAATTTAACCATGAGGTCTTTAGTGTTTTCTGCAAAAAGGGTATTGTGGTCATCTCCCACAGACAAAATTTACTTTGGTGCTGGTGTTCAGCTTTCCTGATAAAAAAAAGAGGAGTAATTTTATTTTAAAACTTACATTTACTCTGTTATTTTTTTCTGTAAGATATTGGAATAATTAAAATATAATTTTAAGTTGTGATCATCAATATTTTGTTGGGTAGATTTGTTTTTTAACTTAGCTTTCTGTTTCTCATTCTTGTGCTCAATGCCTTTTATTTTCTTGCAGGTGTTTGTAGCCAATCCTAACAAGACACAGCCTATATTAGACATCCTTCTAAAGAACCAGACCAAACTTATTGAGTTCCTCAGCAAGTTTCAGAATGACAGGACCGAGGATGAACAATTTAATGATGAGAATACCTATTTAGTTAAACAGATCAGGGATTTGAAGAGACCAGCACAGCAAGAAGCTTAATCTCCAATAAACCTTTAAAATATTAAACCCAAATTCAGCATTTGCTGTTAGATATTCAGCATCAGGCACTCTTATCGATTCATGAGGAACATTACTGCTAATCTGCTGTTCAGTGAACGGTTTTTGTTTTTCTCTTTTCATTTTTAGTCCAAGTTGAGAAACATAGCTGCTGCTTTCTTGCACAATGTGGACTTTCTTGATATTTGTGTCATTTCAGAATTCAAAGACACTGCTTGTTTTAGGAGTCCTGAAAAGAAAGATTCTAGGTTCGTGAAAGCAAACATATAGATATTAGTTTGGTTTAGGAGAGAAGGTATTAATGTAGTTAAGTAACAGGTTGCATGCTTGCAAATCTGAATAAATCTGTATGTTTGCACTTACCTTGTTTGAGATAATGAGCACAATGTGACCTGTGCATACCTGGCACCATAGTATAAGATTATATGCCTTGATTAAAAAAAAATGTGCAGTGCTTTATTTGTAATCAAAG
>VYZS01096318.1:0-24066 GCA_013400695.1 Neodrepanis coruscans | reverse complement strand
AAAGGGGAAATGTATCTAAGATGTGAGCTTATTGGGATAAACAGTTGTCTTGCAAATAAACTGATACTGAAACTTAGCAACTTTTAAAAGAGTGAAATCTCAAGGTTCATAAGGAAAATGTATATATGCCTTTCACTGCTTTATAGAATTTTTTTTGACATGATTTGGTTTTTCTGAGACTTGACTTGTAAACTTGGAAATATGTTCTAAGGGGTTTTGTTAATTTTACTTTAAAGGTATTTCAGACAGTAGACCTAGCAGTGACATTTTGCATTTCATTTCAACAGTGCTTGCTGGTTTCTTTTGTATATAACTCCTAGGCTGCTCATTTCTTTAAAATATGATTTAATTTGTACAGCAGAGGAATGTTATTGTATTAGTCTGTAACTATTACCTAATATTGAGTTTTGCAAAATGAATGCTCATGTGTAATTGAATACTTCAGATCACATGGAAATGCTGATTTAACAATCTCAAGTACTGCAGCATTTAAAAGAAGAAAAAAACCAAACCCAAACAAAATTCTTTGTATTCACTTATCTAATGGGGTGCCATCCATTAGGGTAGGCTGAAATAGAGAACTGGAACCCTTTATACTACATTCTTACTGGATAATATTGGCCTTATTTAATTAAACTAGCATTGTGCTCACCAGCTCTGCAAATGGCAAAGATTATACTAAATCAATATTGATTCCTCCTACTTGTGGGGAGCCTGCAGTGCGTCACTTCTGTCTTACGGGAAATAACTCAGTTGTGTAAGTGTGTGATTTCATTCCCTCCGGCATCAAGAAGCAAGTTGAGAGGTGTCCAAGGATAACAAAATGATTTAATTTTGTTGATTTTGTTCTTTAATGCTGCAAACTATCAGTATTTATAAAAACAGAAAACCCAACTGATTTTGCACCATGTTTTTGTTACTGTGACCATACAAAAGGAATCTACTAACTATAGCTAAATGATGTTATTAAAATGGTATCTATCTGTCACATAGTAACTCTGAGATCACAAACAAGCAAACTTAGGGATTGGGGTCTGAAAGTTCAAATTCTGCATGACTGAATGATTGAGAATGCTATAGAAAATGTCTGTTGCTTCCTGTCCCCTTCCCATTTGAAATCTTCTGCAATCAGTGATGTTTGAGCTGATTTGAAAGCCTTCACAAGGGAAGTTCGAGAGCTCCAGAAAATTGAGTGTTTTCACTCAGTTGTCTAAAATTGCTCTTAGCATTACAATTGGCCTTTGCAAACAAAATCATTTTGCCTACAGGAATGAGAGCAGTTTATTCTTCCTGGAGATCAAAGACATTGAAGTGGTATCGTAGGTCAGTACTAACAGTCTGTTATATTTTGGTTTATCATAGCTGAGTGGAGGAAAACATTATTTGCCAAGTTATTCACCATAACATGTAAGGCTTCCTCTTCAGAAGGATGTAGATCTGCTAAAGATTTATATATGTCAAGAAGTGAAAACATTTGGACTGGAATAGAGGTTACTCTATATTAGGCCTTGGAATCAATGGCTATGGTGACTTTTTTAATATGTGGAAACATTTGAATGTTGGCTTTCGAAAAGAAGTTGTATTTAAATTAAAGCTCCTTTGACGTGCTCTTCGTATTAAAAAACTTGTTCTGGAAGTGGTTTCTTATCTGCTTGAAGGCTTAAGGGTATTACTAAAAGATATTTAAATGCGAGCGGTTTTTTGTTTGGCTTTTTTTTTTTTTAATAAGAGATGTATACAATTGTAATTCTATTTCCGTGGTAGCATTTCATTTCTCCTGAGGAAAATGCGTTTCGTATCCAAAAAATCTGGCTGGCCCCATAATTTAAATTAAAATAAAATTTTGAAGAAAAACGTGTGTTCTTTACTGTGTTACTGAAGAGGACGAGTTTCTTGTATCACTTTCCCTGTATTACCTTAGAGTGGCTCAGCCTTCTCCCTTTTAAATGTGGAATTTTAAATCATGAAAAACTGACTTGCCAAAACATTTTTTAAGGAATTAAGACAAAGTGCTGTATTAGAGATGTAATCAATTTGAATTAATTGTTGGTAACTTCTCTTACCTCTCTGTAGTATTTCCTGATTCTGTTTCTTTTTGGCATGACCAAGGGCAAAGAGAAGAGGTGCCATTCCCTGCATCACAGCTAGAGATGGGACCTGATAGGAAGTGATTCCTTGATGATTTTTGGCCCTTCACTTCTCTGTAATTTTCAGGAGCTGAAAGTGTTTGCATTTGGTAACTGTTTCCTTAGGACACCCCATGGTCTCTGCCTTTGGAGCTGAGTGCTCTGTGTGTTTTTACAGGTAACACCCCAAGCTCTGCAGTGTGGCAAACATCAGGACAGGGTGTTATGTTTTAAAAAAATACTAAGGAGCTTTTGATGCAGATTCTTTGGGTACTTTTGTTTAGCGAAGTTGTTGAAAAAATGTTTTTATGCCAGGATATGACCTTGACCCTGCCATGAACTTGCAGACAAATATTTGGATTTTGATAGTCCCCAATAGAAGCTACAACTGTTTCAGCCTTTATAAAAAATGTTAGCATTTCTCTTCCTCACTGACAGTAAGATCACAGGTTAAAAGGGGAAGGAGTAATTTACACTTGTAGTCAGATAAAGTGCAAATGTTAGTGAGTAATGGTCAGGTTGGGTACTTGACTGGGTGTTTGAAATGGCCCTGGTGGGAGGAGGCATGGGAAATGCAAGGAGATGTTGCCCTGACTTGATAAAATTTGTTTTCCTCACAGAGGTGATGAGCAGGACCTGCCTGATGAGCTGCCATCTCTGGGAACTCCAGTAACAGCTGTCCTTGGAGCCCATGGGAGCAGGTTTTGAACAGAGCTGCTTTCTGTGAGTTTCCTTCCATTTGTGGCCTGCCAAGGCATTCCTAGCAGGCAGCTTCAGCAGTTTTCCTTTTGCTGCTACCCCTTTTTTCCCCCCTCTTTATTCTAGACCTCTGGTGGCTGCTGTGTTGAATTATTTCCCTGTCCATGTTGCTTTCCTTCCCATGGCTGTTCATTGTGCTGGGGCCATCTCATTGGGTGCAGTGCCTTTATTCTCTGTCATCTTCATGAGTTTTTTCCTCATTATATGTCTGTAATCCTCTCTCTAGAGGTTTTGGCCTTTATAAGTCTGTTTTAAGTGCTGTTTCTTTTAGCTTCTCAGCGTATTGTAATTCAAGTTGATGGTTAGTATCATAATGAGGGAAAAGTAATCCTGTTCTTTTGCATGTTATCTCTTTAAATCAATGTTCAGCCTAATCTGAGCACACTAAACTTGTGAAGCGTTTTGTGGTATCTGTATTTACAAGTGTATCTGGGTAGATCCAGTTTAAATCCCATGTGATTTGAGATAGGTCAAAACAATAAAAAAATCAAAATATAGAAAAAAGGAGAGAGCACAGGGATGCATCAATATATTGCATTATTTGAAGGAAATTGACTGTTTCATGAGAGAAGATTGATGGAGAGAAAATCTTTGGAGGTGCACTTTGCTTTAAACTGACAGAAGGCAGGTTCAGGTTAGATACTAGGAAGAAATTCTTTACTGTGAGGGTGGTGAGGCATTGGAACAGATTGTCCAGGGAAATTATAGATGCTTGGAGCAACCTGGTCCAGTGCAAGGTGTCCCTGCCCATGGCAGGGGGTTGAATGTGATGATCTTTAAGGTACCTTCCAACCCAACCCATTCTGTGGTTATGTTCACCTTCCTGTTTTAAAATACCCGTTGACTGTTTAAAAAAACCAGCACCACAAACCCCCAAGTTGTACAGCCAACATATAAATAGATCTTTGGTAAGCATACTGTATTCACAACAAAAAACAAAGGCGAACTCCTTTTTAGAGGTCTCATACTGGAGATTCTAATTTGCACAATGTAAGTGAAGATATTTTGTTTCCTTGTATTTTGTTTTCCAGGGCATAAATGCCCTGGCCAGAACTGGATTTTTTTGCTTTCCATAAAGGGACCCATCAGACTTTTCTGTTCCAGCAGAGTTTTCCAGCTGTGTTGTGGGGCTGTGCATAACCTTGTGTTCACTTGCAGGATTACATCCACCAAGGGAGGGTCACACGCCTGGAGGTGACAGTGGCCTTAGTGTTCCTGATGGTGGTAACACTGAAGAACGTGCCAAGAGGGCATGTTTGGAGTGAAGGAAGATAAACAATGTGCTGTAACATATATGTAATATATACAGTTTAGATACATTTTAGGGGGTAGATCTATTTGGAAAAAAAAACCAAGATAAATGACTAAGACTGGAGTTGTCTATTCTCCTTGCCTAAAATTAAACTAACAGTAGGTGTTTTTCCATTTCTTCCCTAGCTAATTCCTTGTTGTGGAGGATCCCATTAAGAGTTCTTGTTTCTTCCTCTTGTGGCAGCCTTTAGGAATGCCTCACATCCCATCAAGTAGAAACTCAGGGTAATAAAAATGTGAGTGCTACTTACAGGGTTCTACTATTAAAACGTGTTGAACTGAATTTAATATTGCTCAGTGTTACTCAGAGACTTGCAGGAAGGAAAGAAAAACAAAAACAAAAAACAACCTAAACCCCTAAAAATAATAGATAGGGCTCTTTTNGTTGATCTATTTGGAAAAAAAAAAAAAGATAAATGACTAAGACTGGAGTTGTCTATTCTCCTTGCCTAAAATTAAACTAACAGTAGGTGTTTTTCCATTTCTTCCCTAGCTAATTCCTTGTTGTGGAGGATCCCATTAAGAGTTCTTGTTTCTTCCTCTTGTGGCAGCCTTTAGGAATGCCTCACATCCCATCAAGTAGAAACTCAGGGTAATAAAAATGTGAGTGCTACTTACAGGGTTCTACTATTAAAACGTGTTGAACTGAATTTAATATTGCTCAGTGTTACTCAGAGACTTGCAGGAAGGAAAGAAAAACAAAAACAAAAAACAACCTAAACCCCTAAAAATAATAGATAGGGCTCTTTTGTCCAGTTTAAGATGGTTGTGTATTCTAACAATAAATAAGGTTGGCAAGTATAATTCGGGGCATTTAAATAAGGCATGCAGTATGTGTTGGGCAGTGTTTAAACAGCTGAGGTGTGAGCCAGCCAAGTTTTTGGCCTCAGGTCTTTCAACAACCTCTCCAGATTGTATGAGATTAAAAGAATAAGTGTCACTTAGAGAAGTCTGAGAGGAACACAGGCCTCTGGGCATGTAGACAGGTTGAGAAATACAGACTGGAGAGACTAAACGGTGCAAAGGTTCACCTGGCTGTAAAACTTGAAATACAGCAGCTGAACTTCATCTGCTTCCATCTCTGGAATTACAGTGCTGGGCCATGCCAGCTAACATCCAAATTACCTGAAAACAGCATTCAAGGTTGTACAATACTATGTATTTTAAAAATATTTTCTCCATAGAAATTGTTTCTTAAAGGAGATCAGTCTCACAAACACACTATATGGGCAGAGCCAGGTTTTTTTAATATTTCTTAAGACTGTTAGAGCAGTAAAGAAATCCTTTAGGCTGAAGTTTGTGATGGTGCACGTGCTTCATGTTTAAGAGCACTGACAATACACACACCTGCTGGTTAGGGCTGAATCTTTGTTTTGAGTCATATTAGAATAATGTTCTAGAAAGAAAAAAAAATACAGATAAATCTAACATAGCAGGAATAGTGACAGACCTAAAGACAGGTGTAAGATGAGCTCACTGGAGCTCCTGAATAGCTTGTAAATATCTGTTATGTAAGTTAAAAGATTAATTTTTTTGCCATACTAGGTTGTAGACCATCAGAGCGCAATATATGTAATATGGTACACACTATGCAGATAGGCTTGGAATTTTGGCTTCAGTTTATCTAATATAAGAAACAGATACTTTACAAGGAACAAAGTGTGAAAGAACTATGATGGGCAGTAGCTGAAAACGTTGTTTCTTGGTATTATTTGGGAACAGGAACCCAGCTCTCCCATTTTTAATGCCAGTCTTCCTTTTTCTTGTTCACCAGGTTGGGGTGAAACCTGCAGGTGGAAGGGGAGAGACATGGTGACAAAAATGAAAATATTAAAATATCATATGAGGCATTCCTTACTGCTTTTTTTTGTAATTTTAAAATGTTTGCCCTTTATGTGTTTGATAAGAGAATAACCTGAAAGCTAGCATTGGGGTAATTTAAGTTTTTGTACAGAAACTTTTAGAAGAGCATTAAGTTCTGAGTTACTTCTTTTAGCTAAATGTTTCTTCTGAGCTATGCTTTTTTCTTTCAGCCTTGACTGCTGTAAATTAAATTTCCCTTGACTACATGTTGCAGTTGGCAATTAGTAACACATGACTGAGGTGCACAGTTGGTGTTGAACTTTGTGGTCTGCTCTGGTGTAAGGTTCATATGGGAAAATGCAAGTAGGCTAAATTCCTGGGTACAGTGAGTTATTGCCAGTTTTAGACATCCCAGTTTCAAAACCAAAGTCCTAATAAAGATGAGCAAAATCTAGGAATTGCTGATAATTGCATTGATATGTTGGCTGATGGCTCTCCACAATGAGCGGTAAACTGCAGACTAGTTTTAGAAAGTGTTGGCCAGGCAGGTGACATCCAAGGTGACATATTATTATGTGGCTTGTGGTTTTGGTTGATTTCCACAGCTGTATAGGCCCTTCTGCCAGCTCCTGGGAGGAGAGAGCTGGCACTGCTGCTGGTACAGCTGCCCCTGGCTGTGGAGGCAGCTTCCTGCAGTCTCCTGCCTGGCCTGGCTCTTGCCTCGTCCCACAGACTAACTTCACATTAGCTTAAAACCTCCAGGAAAAAGACCATGGGGCAGGATAGGGCAATGAAGCAAAGGTTCAGAATAGATCCAGTTCTGCAGCAGAGCTGTCAGCATTTTTGTGACACAGCTCTGCAGTGCCAGCAGCAGTTTTGTGCTACCTTTCTTTGGATCACTCAGGTAACCATGTGTAGTCAGCCCAAGGAGCTGAACTGTTTCTGTTCTGGGGATATGATGCTTTACATCTTTATCTCTTCTGGTGCTCCCACTTCCTTGTTTCTGAAGTTTCAAGTCCAGAAAGGATATGTTCTGCAGCTGTGTTTTCTGTTAATCTCTTACTGATTCTACACTTAACAAAATCCTGATCCTCTTGGCAAATCTCGCCCTTAGTCCTTTTGTCACTCTTGCCCTTAGTCCTTTCAGCTCTTTTTCCAAGGAACTCTTTTCTATATTTTGCAAAATATTCTGTAATTGCTGAAACTCAAGTAAGAAGTGCAGTCACATATCTATTCATTTTTTCTGCAGGTGGTAAGAACTTTATAATCCAGTATTGTTGCTGCAGATAATGTGACTTCCTATAGGAAATACTATTGGTATAGCATTAGCAAACAGGCAGATTGAGAGTACCGCACATGTGGGGCTCAGTGCTGTGTCTGGCACATGAGGATGGGAGCAGCACTAGCACAATTTGACTACAGTGAACCTTAAGAGTTAAGAGGCCACAGGTTTGTCCTGTGGATTGGTTGGTCAATGGTGTTGGGAACCCTATTGTTATCAACAGCCTCACACAGCTGTGTGGGGCACTCAATACCTGGAGGTGATAATGGATTTATAAAGCAGCCTGTGTTTTACCGTGAACCTTAAGAGTTAAGAGGCCACAGGTTTGTCCTGTGGATTGGTTGGTCAATGGTGTTGGGAACCCTATTGTTATCAACAGCCTCACACAGCTGTGTGGGGCACTCAATACCTGGAGGTGATAATGGATTTATAAAGCAGCCTGTGTTTTACCTCTGCTGTCAAAATATTGTCCTGTTTGTATAAACAAACAGGGTTTGGGTTTCTGGTGTCAGCAATAGGCTCTGTCAGTGTGTGAGTGAGGTTTGCAATCTTTCTTGTCATTTCTGGGCTGTGGCTGTGGCTGGGACAGTTTCCCTCAACTCAAGGGAGCTGGAGGGGCAAATGCTGTCTGTAGCATCCTGTGACTAGACAGCTGTCTGCACTGAATTGTCTGAACTCAGCAGAGATCAGATCTTGGATTTCCTGTTCTCTCGGGCCATTAGTTGTGAAAAGGCTGCTTTTGCTGCAGCAGTTTGATGTGCTGTGTCACCACCAGAAGTGACAGGTGTAAGGACCAATCTCTGTCCCTGACCCTTGCAATTTGCAAGGCAGTGTTAGTGTGTTAGCCAGACCCTGTTTCCTTCCACTGCTGTCTGCCTGATCATCAGCACTCTCAGGATAAGAAAAGGTAATTGCAAATTGAATAGTGTTTGAGTTGGCACACTGAAGGGACAAACGGGTTCCAAACATTGCCTGACAAGAGCTTCGTGTCCTGACATGAAGGCCATTCCCAGGACTGGCCTGGAGCCTGTCCTGCAGAGCACTGGGGGGTGATCCCCATGTCATTGTTACTTGCCGCTTGATTGAAACTGCTTTTTTTGCCAACATCTCCACACCTCTCCAGCCTTATCTTCTGCCAGTTTAGAGCTCTTTGAAGGCGGCTGGAAATAAGTGCTGTCTGGGGGACACTCTGCTTCCTTCAGGTTCTTTGGCCTGTAGCTGCTGAACTTCTGGACATGTAAGGTCTGCATCTGAGAGGTCTGCAGTGTCTGCAGGTTTATGTTCATGGTACAGGGAGGTTTTGCTTTATGTGAAGGGGAACAAAAAAAAGGATGTTAATAGATCAAGAGTCAAAAGTCCTATGATAGCCAAGTTTTCATTTGAATGTCCTTGTCTTACCTTGTGGTCTTTAACTTCGAGGCAGAAGGTAAACAAGAAGGTATGTCTGCTCAGATAGAGTACTGGTAGTCCTGATCTGAGGTTGTCCACACCTCAGAGAAAACTCCTGTGCTAAAGCAGGTAGTTTTTATCTCCCCAGCAGCAGAGGGCACAGAATCAGATCTGAGCCATACACAGGTTGCTCATGGTAACATCAGCTTCAGTGTTTATCTGCATATTGTGGCCTGATCCAGAGCCCACTGAAATGTAAAAAAAAAAAAAAAGATTGCTGGTGGCTTGGAGGGATTTAGAGCTGGCCTCTAGGAGTGTCCAGATCTTAGGGCATTCCTGATCAGTCGTGGGTGGACAGAGAGGCCTTCTTTTAGCCAAGTACAAGAGGTTGTATGTTTTTGTTTATAATGCAAAAAGAAATTCACAAAAACCAAGCTTTAGCATTTTTAGCTGTAGGAGAAACATTTGCATAATAAACAAAGGACTGTAGAGTCTTCTTTCCAATGGATTTGTCCCCCATTCCTGTTCCTAGTGACAGGCTTACAGGTGGGAAGCAGCGTGGAGGTGCCACTGGGGCTCATTGCCCAATTTACTGATGCCAAGCAGAGTTTGTGCCTCTAGGTGGGGTGAAGGCAAAGGAAGTGGGATGGGGAGGAGGAGACAGATGCAACTCTCCCCAGTGCCAGTGTAGAGCTGCTGAGTGGCAGCAGCCAGGAGTATGTAACTGGATTGGGAGTAAGGATACAAGGGGTGAGGAAGAAAGAATGGGAGCTCAGAAGGAATGGGGATGGGAGAGACAAGGATGCTCTTCCCTCCAGTGGAGGAGGTGGTTCCAGCAGAGAGGAAAGGACATGGAGATGGAAGTGCTAACTCAGAAAGCATCTGGGGATTACTGGGAAGTGTATCTCTTCTCACTAAATAACCTGTGTCTGGGCCTGTGTCTTGCTGGTGGGGCTGCTATAACCCTGCTCTGTAACCAGGGAGTACTGTTGGAACACCACCCCTGCCCTGCACAGCTGTGGCTGTCAGAAATGAGCAGTCACACAGGACTGTCTGAAAACTAAAGTCACAGCCCTTAACTTCGTCTGGACTGGGTTCTAACTGGACTGTCTCCATCTGAAAGTATCCAACATTTTTGTGGATTATCTGGGGCATTGTGTAGTTTGGTTAGTCCAAGTCAATTCAAAATTAAATACTAATTTTGATCCTCTTTACAAACATTTTAAATTTTCTTTTTGGCAGAAACAACCTTTTTCCCTCATGGAAAATTCCTGTTTTCTCAGAAACAGAATTCTCTTTCAGAAAATCTTCCCTATGGAAAATTTCCAGTGAGCTCCAATTCTGAACTTTTATGCCAGAAAACATCTAGCAGGCATTAGCAAAGGGTGACTTAGGATGTAATGTATCATTTAAGTCTGACTAGGGCAATATAGCCACATGAATTTGAGAACATGAGCAGGCTCTCCGCATCCCTAACTCAATATGCAGTAGGCAATCCACCAAAAACACATCCAGAATAGGGAAAAAGTGTTATAATCACTTTCCAGTTTTGAAAGCTCAGTTCTACCCTGAGGAAGAAACTGGGAAAATGTCATCAGATGCACCATATATGCTTCCTCTTACTGATTTCCAAAACCAGTATGTTTGTGTTTCAAGGAAATGATTTTTTTATTTTTGTTTTTAGCAGGTAGTTTCAACAACAACCAATCCAAGAGTAAAAGGTTTCCACCTCTTAGAAACAGTGTTGCAGAGAAAATCATCCAGCGTTTTGCAGGCACAACAGACTTAACATTTGTTCTGTTGATCCACAAGAAATAGGAGTCTTCATCCTTCTCCAACAGCTCTGCTGCTGCTTTCCTATTGAGAAGAGAGACAGGTCACTGAGAAATTACCTATCCCTTCAGCAGAAGAAGGATTTGGGATACAGGTCTGTCTCAAAAGGTAAGTTAAAGCCTAGTCATGGAAGCACTGCCCCATTCAGCACATCCTGGGGAAAAAAGCAGGCTTCTGGACAGGAAACGTGGCTTTGCAGTGCAAGGCAATATCACATTAGCAAGGGAAAAAGATAGAGGAAGGCAGATGAAGTGCTCTGAGATGTGCCAAACACGTAAGTGTCCCTCCCCAGCGTGTGGATGAGTCTTTCCTTGTTTTCCCATGGACCATACAGGCTCATCCTTTAGGACTAAGGTCACAGGCTGTGATCAAGTGTGTCACACTTTGTGTCCTAAACATTGACTTCAGCATATGTTAAGCCTTCCCAGACACTGGAGTACTTTTCCCTCTCTCCAGTGTGAACTGCTGGCTCCCCTGCCCACCTTTGATAAGGAAGGTCTGAGCAAAAGGAGCAGCTCTGGGTCAGGTTTGGGTTTGTGAGGTCACAGGACAGCACAGCTTAGGGGAGAACTTCTGTTTTGAAATATGTGGATACAAGTTTGCTTAAATCATTCCTTGGAGCCTGTGAACAATCAAAGCCATTGCACAGTCAGTGTCCCACCCCCAAGAACTGCAAGTTCCAATAGCACAGGAACTGTTACAGAATGAACAAATGGATTACTGCTCTTTCTTAAAAGGGACCTCTTCCAGACACACCTAGACACTGCCTACAGACCAAATTGCAATAAATATCCAGCCACAGGCCCATTAGCATAAATTGTTGTCAAAGGCAATGAAAAGGCATTTTATTTATTGTTAATCACTTCAAGTAGGAAGAATGGGTTTCCTCTGCCTAAAGACTGTTGTGAGATTTTGAAGGGCTTTTTTTTAAGAAAGCTAAACCATTAGCAATTTAAAGATACTAATTTTTTACACCTCTAAAAACATTTGTTGAAGCTGAACTAAATTTGTTTTGGTTTTGTTTTCAGATTTTCAAATTTGCTGACTTACATCTGCAACCTTAGGAATTCAGTGCAAGATTGGCATTAACCAAATGTCCTTACTAATGTACTTGATCCTGACTTGTGCATGTCTTTGATGCTGTTTGCCTCAGAGCCTTCTATTCAAGGCAAGACTTGAATTTTTAATGTAAAAGAGAAACAGGAACAAAAAAAATCCTTTTGAAATAAGAAAGAACTACTGAAAAACCTCTTTCATGTCCTCTATGCATTATAAAAAGGGGAGAAAAAAATGTAGTGCAAAGGTTCTTTACCCCCTTCCTTTGAAGATCTCCTATCGTGATTTGTTCAAGCAATTCTATCCTAGCTTTTGGGTTTTTTTTCTAGTGTGAGCCTTCCCCACAAAGAAAGAGATAAAATTTCTCTTGTTTGTTCTTTTATATAAAATATAAAGCTTTACATTACTGCTTTTCAGGTGCCATCTTGAGCTGCTCTTTGCACTTTGAAACAACAGACAAAATCCTACTGGCTTTTCCTGTTGTTGCAGTCTTGGGTTTGAGAGTGATAAAAATGCAAGTCAAAGTGAGATGACAGCATTTAGGACCCATTTAGTTTCTCAGAGTTATGGAGTTAGAAACACTTAGCATTTCACTTTTCATGCAGGAAAGACCAACTTCATGAAGGAAGTTTTGTTTCTGCACAGTTGAGCAGAGTTACAACCTCATAATGGTAAGATTTCCACCTGAGCGGATGTTGGCAGTTCTGCAATGTTCAGTTAGCCTGTTATCTTTCCTAAATACATAAATATAGATAGAAATTTAAAAAGAAAAAAGGTAGAAAGTAATAGGAAGTTAAGTCATGCAGGGTGATATGCAGGCTTGAAGTGTTCCTTGTTTATCTTGCATCTTTACACTGAGTACAGAATTGCATAATGTCACAAGTGCTGAATATTTTCTCTAACCTAGTGACGCATTTTAATTAAATTCACTGCTTAACGTGCAGTTATTCATTAAAGGTACCCAGTTGTCCTGAAAGGCTTGCTTGACCTTGGATATACAGTCTTGTGAAGAAGACTGTTGGGGATATGAACTACAAAAACATTTCCTGTGCTTCACAGACGAAAAACCTTGGAGAGTTTCTTGAGCAGTTGACTACATCGATATATACTGTTCACCTTGTCTAGTTCATCTGATATCTTGAGTGACACCACTGTCTGATATCAAGGCATATATGTCCTTTGGTTTCTCTCACAGAATCTGGACTTTAGCTCTTGCAACTGGGTCTGAGCCTCAGCCCCTGAGGCAGCTCCATCCTCTCCTTTGGCCGGGGTGGGAGCCCTTGGGTGCTCCTGATTAGTGCCTCACCTCTGAAGGGCGTTTTCATGATGGGACCAGGCAGACACAAAAGCTCCGCAAAATTCAAGCTGTATTTATCCACAACAAAGAATGTACAGTCCTCAGCTAACAATAAAACATTTATTCATTTCCATGCTCTTATTTTTTGTTTTCCACTGCTCAAGTGTTCTCTGTGTTGAGGTTGAATCTTTCAGGGCCTGGTTGCTCTCTGCCAGCAGATGTCTTCTTCCCTGGAACAGAGAGGCTCTGTTTTCTCCTAGGATCTTTTGCCCTTATCTAGCCTCAGTGTAGAGTATCTTTTGCTGTAGAAATGTGTTTCTTATTTCTCTCATCTGCCCAAGGTTCCTTTCTCTCTGAATATTTTTTTTGCTTTTATCTTCTCTGATGCAGCACTACTAGTTTGATCTTATTTTCTTTTGCTGGTGTTAGCCCATCATCAGCCAGTGAAACACAGACAAGAAAACTGGCTTACCAGGAAGACTGTTATTCTTTTGTTCTCCAGAATTACAATAGGCTTGCCTTCTAATGGTCTTTGCTCAACCTGTGCAAGGATAAGCAGGTAAAAGACACCATGGTCTTCACTCAGCATAATGAACATGGCAACAGGCAGTGAAAGATGGTCAAAGAATAAGAAAGCAAACACTTAGGTTTCATGCAAATAATTTGATTCAAGGGGTTTCCCCACCTACTGCAGTGTCAATGAAGTATAACAGCTCACTCTATTTTGAAAACTTAAACTGCAGCCCCAAATCTGAGTATGCTTCAGTGAGGGTTAAGGCTTGAAAAAGTATGACGTGTTTTGGTTCTGTCAAGATAATGTAATCTCCCACTCTTTAGGAAATGGTGATCAAAGGAAGGCTGTCTTTGGGAGTTGCAAGTATCTGCTGGTGAAGTAAGTGGTGTTTAAAGGCCAGAGTGCTCTGTTGATAAGAGATGCACTGGAAGGGCATAAGAACCACAGAGGACTTCCTGTGTCATTACAGCAGGTTCTGTGTGAAGTTGAGAGAATAGCTGAACAAAGCAAACCACAAGGATGACAGGATATTTAAAGCAAAATGGGGAAATAATGAGTCATCCCTTTTTATCAAAGTGGAGGGAAAGAGATTTCTGTCTCAATTTCTCTATGGGATATAGAGGCAGCCTTTAACAAAGAGGAAAATAATTCCAAATTCTATTTAATTTCCTTTAGCCCAAGCAACCAAAATCACTTTAAACTATGGAAGTTACCAATTATGTAATGCTGTTGCCAAAAAGTCAGTATTTTCCAGGAGTCTGGAGTTTAATCTCTCTGTGATCAAAGCAAAGCAACTGCTTGGTTGTAAACAAACACATCTGTACTCATGAGTTTCTCAGATACCAGAGTTGAACAGCATTAGTGAAACCCTGTAGCTGAGGGCATGTCCTCAGCAATGTGCAGTGCTGTGTGAGGACACCTGCACTCTCTGTGAGTTACATCACCAGCACAGTGGCCTCGTGCTGCTCCCCTGGTCTGCACAGCTCAGGGACTGCTCTGCTTGCAGTGCCTTAGACAGAGAGAAAGCACGGGTTATTTGGGGTGGATCATCCCCATGTAATAGGTGATGCATTAATTTTGGAATTTACTTTCCTGGATTTGGTGTTCCATACTGAAAGTTTGGCTTCCCAGAAGGAATGCTTCTTTGGGGAAGGACTGTGCCAATGCATTTTCCAAGACATTCTTGTTTTGTGTGGATTTGTGCTTCAGGCCCTCTGGTATGTTAAATGACCTTTTGACTTTTTTGACCTCTTTTCCAAAGAGCTTTTAGCCAAGCTCTGTTGCTACTTATGCCTCTGGTAGTAAATCAGGTTGCACATGGTGGATGCCTCAGATGCCCAGCTCTTAAAATAATTTTTAACTATGCAGGCTGATGCTGTGAGGAAAGCTCACTCCTCATGGAGACTGCCCATATGGTCTGTTACTGTCCTTCTGTTGGTGTGAAGACAAACATCTCGCAAGAAATGGAAGTCTGATAATGTGCACAGTGTGAGGTTGTGTGTAGGGATAGGTTAATGTTGACATCATTAGTGCTTGGTCACCTAGGTGATGGATCCTGCTGCTATAGTAACCTGCAGGCTACATTGCTCATCAAATATGAATTTGAACAAACAGGATTGTTAGAAGGTGGTGTTGCCCTGTCACCCTTTTAAAATTTATACAGGAGTTGTAATGAGATGTTGGAGTACAGGTGTAACTCCCCTTTTTTTTCTTGGAACTGTGTCCTGTAGAAGACGTGCTTATGCCCAAGTATTGAACTTAGTATAGAGATTTTTGAAGAAAAATAATGCTATTGCTTATCTTGTCCTGAACTCTTTCCTCTGAGGAACATTCTTCACTATAGAAGATGATATTTTGACATGTATCCAGAGGAGTTTGAGCCAACTTAGTATATATATATATTTAGGCATCCCCATGGACTTCTCAGGTACTTGCGCCGTCATGTGTTCCTGCAGCCATATGATGTTCCAAGGTCATGTCTGGAACATGGATATTCTATGTATGGCTTCTGAAAAATCATGGGATCTGTAAAAGATGATTCAGAAGTCACAAGGGCACAAAGTGGGAGATCAGCTCATGACACTATGGATTATTTTTTTTGATGATGAAATAGAAATTGGCCATGTGTTTTCAGGAGTCCCACAGTATGTGCCATCCATTACCCACACTCTGTTATCTTTTCCACTTGAACAATATAGGTAGTAGGAGACTTTTTAGTTCCTAAATGGCAGTACTTAATGCAAAAGATGTCTAAGTTCCTTGTGGCAGAGCAAGATGGAATAGGGGAATATATCCCAATGACTTGTGGGGGGACAAACTGGTATATCCTTCACAATCTGATCTGACCTAATAGATTTTCTTCTTTTTGGAAATCTTTACAGGGGAGGAGGGGAGGAATAAAAATCTGGAAAACACTAAGGAAATCAAGCCCACAAGTGATTAAGAATGAGACTGTTATCTTCCTGTCTTACTTAATGCAGGCATTCTAGGCTTACCATGAAGACAGAGCAGGGTCAGCATGTGCACGCCAGGACTACACCAAGACAAATCTCAGTGTAAATGGGGAACCACAGAATACAGCAGCCCATTTATCAGAAGCAAGTCTGTGGAAATACCCCAAAGGGTAACTCTTTGAATTCTTGAAATATCCAGGAGAATGTTCTGATGTTCCACTCTACAGTAATGAAGCTTTGCCTGCTCCTTGGCACAGCCAACTGCACAGCTGTTGATGCAGCTGTGTTAGATGGTTTGAAAAAGCCTGAGAAGGCTTTCATGGCCCTCCAGCTGTAACATAAACATGAAAATATTGCCTCTTGGCATTAACAAGACTTTGAATGGCCTACGGAGCAGCATCTTCAGTGACAGAACAAGAGTAGCTGTGTCCACATATCTGCCAGTTGATGGTTTTTCATATGTGGGATTCAAGTAGAATGTACATTCTTAGGAATAGGGGTAGTTAGTGTTCAGGAATGCAATATGGGAGGCCGTGAAGACAGAAACACAAGGGAGTGGAGATTGCCATTAAAAGAGGCTCTGTGCCTACAATCACCTGGATTTGCTATATCTGTACTACAGGCAAAGATTCCCTATACTACAGAGAAAGATTGCAGTTTAGTTTGGGCATTTGCTGGTAAACTGAGGCTTCAGATCCTGTTTTGTGTTGCCCTCGTTGCTGGACAGAAATGTGTCAGGCAGTGTAGGGGACAAGAAGAGAGTGTAGGGAGCTTGCTTTAGTACGATGATTTGGCCTATGTAATTAGCTGGATTAGAGCTAATCTAAGTGTATTTTTCATTGCTTGTCCATTGGCAGGATTGACTTTAAAGGTGCTGGGAGTCCAGTTGACCACACAAGCCTCTTCTAATCAATGAGCAGCTGCCCTCCATGTCGTGTGAGATTAGGCCAGTCTTCAAAGAACATTGTTGAACATCATCGTAGACGTCATCTTTGTTCCCTCATCCCTGGCACCTTCTGAGCAGGAGCAGGGCAATTACTAGATGTGGTTTAATTTGCTTGCTCTGGCTTTTATTTCATTTGGGCTGCAAAGCAGAGGATACTTACATAGCAAAGCTGGATCGATTTCTGCCAATTGCTGACTCTCAACTTGCTTGAATTTGTATAATATGTGCTGATGCTGTAAATGAGAGCAGTTCTGTCTGTTGCTGAGAACTCTGTTAGCTATGCAATACTGAGATTTTTCTAGGTATTAATTGAGTTATGGGTAAGTATAGGATGCCATGTGTTGCTCAGAGGAATGGCAGGTTCTTTCCATGCGACCTGCTTTGCAGTAGTTTTGGGTATGACAGACCAGGTGTCTGAACAAAAGGATTGTTCACTGAGTCACCCTCCCAAAAAGAGGGCAAAACGGAGGGTGTCCAAGCAGTTCTTTGGCTTGGGTTCTCAGTGGCACACTTGTGTCTGCACATTTGTCTAACGTTGTCCATAGTTTTGGTGTTCTTGTGTTTTCTCATCTTCTTAGTGTGTATTTTTGGGAGTGTGTTCAAAAGCAAGGCACCAAAGAGAAGTACCAAATCTAAGGAACCTCAGCAAGGAAGAGGATGCCTGCTGTGCAAATATTTTGGGCAATGATGGGGTATCATGCAGAAATTTCAATAGACAGAAGAGGAGAAAGGAGAGAGGAGATTCTGGCTCTTTCTGCTCAGTTCTACAGTTGGTTAACATGGAAGTCTCCATCTCTTAAGGAGATGTATTAGTTAGTATTGTTACGGTGTCCTGTGATACTTATCCCCCTTGGGTTCAAGGTAATGGTAGTTTTCTAAGTGTGTAACAGAATTCTGAGATGTTAATTTAGATCTGCTAATTAAAAGAGACAGCAGACTCATTTAGAGGATGTGGCTGTCACAGAACATCACAGCTATTATCTCTGAACTTTAAAACCAGTTCTTCAGCAGTCAAACTCCTGGAAAGAGATGGCATTTTCTTTTCTCCTTCCCAGTCTAAAATCTGCTGGAAAACTAGTACTGGTATTCAGTGACATGTTCCTTTCCCTCCAGTGTGTTCTGGTCTTGACAGAAAGCATTTTATTCTGGCTGAGTCTGGTCGCTCTTAACAAATCCTGAATCACAGGATGGTTTGGGTTGGAAGGAACCTTAAGGAGCATGTCAGTCCAACCCCCTGCCATGGGCAGGGACACCTTCTACTGGACCAGATTGCTCAGAGCTCCATCCAACCTGACCCTAAACACTTCCAGGGGTGGGGCATCCACAGCTTCTCTGGGTAACCTGTGCCAGTGCCTCACCACCCTGCAGGTAAAGATTTTTTTCCTAATATCTGATCTAAATCTGTCCTATGTCAGTTTGAAGCCATTGCCCCTTGTCTTGTCGCTCCATGCTCTTGTAGATATTATTTCTATTGAAGAAGAGGAATACTGAGAAATAAGAACAAGTAACAGTAGGTTACTTGTGAGATGGATGGTCATAAACTGGTGAAGACTGGGGGCTGCTGGTGTAAGCTAACACACACCTCTTGAAACTTCCCAGCTCTTCTGTAGATAACTAAAATAAGCATTATACTCAGAACAGTAACTGCAGGCATGTTTTCTTGGAGCCAGGCACCTGACACCATAGAAACTGGAGTCAGTGGTGCTTCACTCCCCACCTCCCCACTGTGCTGCATCTGCACTAAGTGACCTCACATGATGAACCTGTTGTTTCAAACACCGCCTTGGCAAAGCTCATGATGAGGGAACTCTTGTCTGCACCTGCCCAAAGATAGTTTTTGCCAGGTCTAATGACATTGAGATATTAGTCCTTATGGTGAGGGGGTATCAGCCAGCCTCCCCAAATCCCTTCCAAAACCCTTTTGTTTTGCAGGCCCCTGGCAAGAAGGAGGGGGCTTTGGTCTGTGGCTTTTCCATATCAATTGGCTGCTTTCTATGTTAGACAAGCTGAATATTTCAAGCTTGGTGCAGGTACAGGAAAAAAAGCCCAGTTCTTGAATAAAGAACTGTAAATGAGGTGACAGAAAGACAAGGGATAGCGAGAGCTCAGATTCCATCTTCTCTTATACCTGGGGCTTTGTCCCTCTTAAGGACTTTTGGGAACGTGGGAAAGATGCAGCTGAACTCTGGGGGGCTGAGACCTCACACCCACTTTCTCCAGCAACTACTTAAATCTACTCCTAGTCTTTTATCTTAAATCATCATCTCCCCTACATTCCCTTTCTCCTCTCCTTGTGTCTAATCTGTATTTTAACACTTGCATTCACATGTAAAGGTAAGGAGTAAGGCCCTTCCCACTTCCTGGGCTTTCTTGACTTTTAGGCTTGTATCCTTTTCTTTTCACTAATGCTTTTCCACCAACTTGAATGTCCTCCCTGCTGGTCCCAGCATTTCCAGAAGCAATACAAAGTCGAAGTATTTTGATTTGTGGAACTCCTAATATGTTCCACATAAACAGTGGAACAGCTACAGAAAAACTCCCTCTGAATCATAAAAAGTATAAACTGTACAACAGTTCTGGTAATTTGTTGTCTCAGGTATGTTTCCTGCTTATCCTGTAACATAAAAATCCATACTGGCTATTTAGGGTGTTGTGTCCAAGCCACCTTTTCCCAGCCACAGCAGGCAACCAAATGTTAACAAGCCCCCTGGTTCTGGCTTACAGCAGTCCTGCCAGCAGTGGTTAACTAAACAATGTTCAGATCAAATCCACCGTGCTTTTTGTCTGTGCCTACCTTTGGAAACATGAACTTTTTTTTTAAATACTGACTGAAGGTTGCTAAGTGTTGGCCTTTATACACTGGAGTTTATAAAAGAGAGATAACTGAGATACCTGGAGCTTTCTAGTTTCCAGGAGGGAGACTAATCCAGGATAATTTTGACTATTAGGAGAAAATTACTCTCTTGTTATTTTTGAAGTACATAATGGTAATAGTTTTCCATTTACCCTCCTAGGTGGCTCAGGGCTTCCTGCTGCTGCTGAACCATCAGGTTTTTTTCATAGAAAATAAAAGAACGAAGAAACAATCCAGCTGTAGCTGGGATTGACAGGTTACCCTGGCCAGTGTGGCCAGGAGTGACAAAAATTCAGCTCAGTTCAGCTGCAGATGAAAGCTGTAATTTTCGATGGAAACCATGGATTGATTCTCTACCTTTAGCTACAGGTAATTGCTTTACTTCATGCAATTATGTGTGGTAATTAGAAGTAGATTATACAAGGAATAGCAAAAAATATATGTGCATTCTCTGCTTTTGTGGTCTGTTCCTTTAAGTGATTATGATTTTTTAACAATTTTTTTTTAGCCCAACCTGTCACTTGCTTTCTATTCAGTTGATCAGGCATAAGAATGGAAAATAAAAGTATACTTTCAGCACAGTTTGAAGTTCTGTTCTTTGTTGCAGCAGGTTATCTAGTACAAGCCTTTATTAGAACTGCAGTGGAAAAGCAGAATGATTTAAGGAGTCTAAAATTCACATTTCCTTCCAGTCTGATACAGTGAAGGCCTATTAATACACCAGGCAGACCTCTGAAATAGATGCAGCTCAATAAATGACAAACACATTTTGGTTGGCTCAGAATATATTACGGCAGTTATCTTGTGCTCTCTCTTTAATATTGTTTTTTTTTTACATAAAGTGCTTTTTTGAAAGGTGAAAAGTGGCAAGGTAGAGGACAGTTTAATAAAGGTTTATAAAGGTCCCACTGATCCATTATGTGAAAAGTGCTGTCGTGCTGCTAAACTTAATGAAAGATCAGTCAAGTAAATTGTTGCCTGGATTGTTGTCAAAGACTAATAAAATGTCAGGTGGCTTTAAGGAAGTCAGAAAGGTGGCAGTTTTAAACAGAAACCTGCTGCTTAAAAATAGAAAAGACAGTAGATTTGAGAAAGATGTTCTAGAAGTGGTGTGTCACTTCTCCACTGCAGGGCAAGAAACACAGTTTTAAGCCATGTTAGAGAGAAATGTTGAGTTCATTGTCAGTGTTTATCCTCTAAGCCTCAGAATGAAGGGCCTATAGCTGGAGGAGATTTCCTATTGAAAAATTCTTTCAGTCTGAAAGTCGGCCTGTGATGACTAGGGTGATTTTTCTTAATGCTTGCAAAGCCATTTATCCAGATATGTAATTGAAATACGGAGATGCCACAGAATGACATGGCTGTGACTGATACTGAATCTTGAGATGTTAAATAAGTAAAGATGCTTAATGGTTTAGACCTTTAATGTTGACCCATTTTATAATTATTTGGATGTTTTCCTATACTTGTTCTGGGTTCATTGTTAGACCGAGAATAACTTGCCTTCCTTGACAGTCCTGCAGGTTTTTTTCATGGTACAGTAAAAGTAATATTCCAATATTCCAGCTATATTCACAAATACTGCAAAATGGTAGATTGTTTGAGGCACTTGTGCATACTACCATTTATAAAAGCAAAAATAATTTTAGAAAAGCATTAAATGCATGTGAATATTGACAGCATCCCTCAGGTTTCCTGCCCTGATGAGCAGCAGTTTTCACTCTGCATGTGTTTTGGGGGCCAGTTCATGTTTTACAGGGTGCTGTTGTTGAAGCTGTGCCCAGGCACGAGTTGCAGAACCAGCAGCCAGGAAGGGCCGTGGGATGTCAGGTGAGGCATCCTGACAGAGAATAGCCAGGCTGGTCTGAGCAGGCTGCTCCTGAGCTGTGAACAGGGGACTCCCCCAACACGTACCCTCTGATGTCAGTCTCACATATTTGATCAATACTACTTTCCACTTAAAACAGGAAATCAGTTGTTATGCTCTGGAGAAGACCCAGGTTGATTCAGCAGTGGACAGGCCAGCACATGAGCCACTGTCACTGCTGCCTTGGCATGGTGTGATGCTGTCTTTCAGTTTGTTTGCCTCTAAGAAAATCAATAGACTAGTTCTGTCAGGAGCCCTGGTGAGCATCAGGAACCTTGTGCTTATTTCTCTGTCTCTGCCCCAAATGACCTAAATTTTAGCAGAGGTTCTTTTACTCTCCTGACTGCAGGCTTGTTCCACCAATCCTGCAGACTGATTGGGGATGGGGGGTTGGAGGCATGTTCACCAGAAATGGAAAGAACAAACCCTAACTTTCTACAACTTCTGCCTTTAAACTGAAGATTTTCATGTCAGGCTTGCTCTGCCATTTATCAGATATTCTGAAAGGTTTCATATCACTTTTCCTCAGCTGCATCCTGGCTTTAGATTTCTTCTCTGTCGCAAGAGCAGCTCAGTGGACCACTGGACTGGAGACAAAGGAGGTAACACAGTATTTCTTGTACAAACAAAGTGTTTCTGTAGCCAAACAACTTAAAAAAGGCCAGGCCTAACCTGTGCCTGAGAGTGCCAAAGATGGTGCAAAACAGGATAACCTGGTGATCAAGAGGACTGACACAGGACTTTCTGCCCCTTTGCTCCTGTTTTTGGCAATTCCTTGCTCTTAAGAATACATGTCATTTAGTATAAACCTTATTAGAAGAGTTAGCAATTTCCTTACACTTTTAGTCACAGAAGATCCTGGTGGGATGTCTCCTGGTTTGCATGTTGAGTGTAAGATGTTTGGATCTGGCTGTAATCACTCCTGTTGCCATGAACTTGAGACCATCTTGTCTCAGTTTGAGCTCCCAATATTACAGGCTTTTTTGGAAATGCACCCCTTCTCTCTGTGTGAGATAAAACTTGCAATCCCAATGTAACTTTAATCCACAGGGTGGGATGCTGAGAGGACCAAATGGCTCCAAATATTGAACAGTGGCAAGTCAGCACTATGAGCAATTGTTGTGAGTCAACGTTGGATCCCTGCCAAAGATGCCTTTTGCAAATAAAATTTAGCACTAATTTATCAATGGGTTAGTTCAAAACATGATGTAAAGCACTCAGTACATAATGAATCCTTCTGGATCGAAAGAAAATGCTCATAATGACTTTATTATAAATAAATACTATGTTTAAGTGGACCAAATCAATGTAAGGGTACTGCCATGTTTATCCACTGAGAGTTTGCTACTTTCCTTACTACCTGTGGCTGCCAGGGAGGGTTTTGTTTATGGGGTTTTTTCCATTTTGTTACCTTAACAAAACTGTATGCATGTGTTTTTTTCTCCTTGCTCTGCAAGCATTTCAGTGAATCACACAAACAGCCAGCTCTGGTTCCTGCTGTTCCAAGAGCAGTCGTGTCCTCAGACACGGCTCTGCTCCCCGCTGCTTCCTAGCTGGCATCCAGTGGCACAAGACCAAAATCAGTGGCACTAAAGAAGCGTCCGTCCGCCCCCTCCCCCAAATTCCCTTCTGCATGCCACACTCTGCTTCTGTCAGGGCATTTTCTCGACCGTTATCCCCATGGTGAAGGCGATCCATCATCTGTTCTGCTGCCCAGAGCTAATCCTGGGGGAGAGACCACCTGAGTGCTCTCAGTCCTCCACGGATTCTGGTCCCAGGCCTTGAAGCAAACAGCAGCTGGGTTTTCCCAGCTTTCCCCAGAGTAACCTCCACTCTCTGTGTGCATCTGCTCCAGGCCGATGCATCTTCGGGCTTGGAGGTTGCTCAGTTTTGTTTTTATCCCTTCGCTGGTCCCGTTTCAGCAGTGCCACGGGCAGTGCTGTAACGCCGCACCACAGTCGGGGTTCGGAGGTGCCGCTGCGGGTCACGGACCCTCGTCCAAGTGCGGACCGACCGCAGCTGCCGGCGGGCGGCCCCGGGGGGCGGCCCGCGGGTGAGGCGGGCAGGCGGGTCCCTACGGGCAGCTCCGCTCTCCTGCCGCCGCAATCCAGGGCTGCACCCCCTGTCCCAGCCCGGGGGNGGGGGGGAAGCGGCGGCGGGAGCCCCCTCGGCTCTGCGGGGAGACACCGAGTTCGTGTGTGGGGATGGTGCGGAGAGGCACCGAGAAAAGTGACCAGTCCGGGGGCGGGGGGTTCGTAGGCAGCCGAAGTTTGGAGAAGTGGGGAGGGGATGGGGCAGGGTAGAGGCGCCGCTGCCTGCCTTGGGCATTGGAGGGAATGGGCAGCGCAGGCAGCGCTTCAGAACTCATCCGTCTGCGTGGTGTAGCCTGCGGGAATGTAATTCGGGGTTGGTCGTACATGGGTGGATTTCAGATTCTAACATCTCCGTAGGCTTAGGGATGGCATGGAGAAGAGGCAGGAGGAGCGAAGGGGATGGTGCTGAAGGAAGACGAGAAGCAAGGGGCTAAGAGCACACAGCTCTCTAGATGCTTTGCAGGTGGGAGTTGACAGGACGTT
>VYZS01096314.1:22186-32384 GCA_013400695.1 Neodrepanis coruscans | reverse complement strand
TTCCCAAACCTTCCCCTCTCAAATCTTCACTTTCCAAACCTTCCCTTCACTTCCAAACCTTCCCTTCCCAAACCTTTCCTTCCCAAACCTGCCGTTTCCAAACATTCCCTTCCCTTCCCTTCCCAAACCTTCCCAAACCTTCCCTTCCCAAATCTTTTGTTCCCAAACATTCCTAAACCTTCCTTTCCCAAACCTTCCCTTTTTCCCTTCCTCTGCACTCCCCTCTTCTGTCATATTCTTTTTTTGTGTATTATTGTTCTACTATTTTCATGTTCTAATATTGCCTAAGAAGATGGGATTCTTAGCAGAATAGGCTACACATATAGACTACAATATAAAGTCGTCATTTGACCCATGCTGGATGCCAGGGACCCGCTAAAGACAATCTCTCACTCTCCCCTGCAAATTGCAGAGGAGAGGGCTTCATGAGTTGTGATAAGGACCATCATAGGTTTCTCACTAATCACAGTTTCAGGCAAAACAGGTTCTATGTGGAGATATTAATTAAATTTATTAGTAACAAGATCAGAGCTTTAGAATTAGAAACTTAAAAGACACCTTTCTCCACACCCCCGCTACTTCTCGACGTTCAACCTCCTTCCTCCCCAGTGTTGCAGGGGGACAGTGAATGGGCGTTACAGTCAGCTGTTGTTTTCTGTTGCTGTTCAGGGAAAGTAGTCCTTCCCCTGCTTCCTGTGGGGTTCCTCCCATGGGAGAGAGTTTCTCACGAGTTTCTCTAGCCTGAGTCTCTCCCATGGGATACAGTACTTCACAGAATGCTTCGATGAGAGTCCAACCCATGGGCAACAGTTCTTCAGATGCTGCTGCCACATGAGCCACTTCTCCACAGGGTTCAGTCCTTCAGGAACAGGCTGCTCCAGCATGGGTCCCCCACAGGCCACAAGTCCTACCAGGAAAACCTGCGTAGGCTCCTCTCCCCACAGGTCAGCAGGTCCCTGCCAGGACCCTGCTCCAACATGGGCCTTCTACAAGGTCAGAGCCTCCTTCCAGCATCCACCTGCTCTGGCATGGGCTCCTCCATGGGCTGCAGATGAATCTCTGCACTCCTGTGGTCCTCCATGTTTTGCAGGGGCACAGCTGCTCCACCATGGTCTTCACCACTACAGCTGGATCTCAGTGCTGGATCCTGGAGCACCTGCTCCCTCTCCTTATCCACTGACTGTGGTGTCTGCATTGTTGTTCACATGTTCTCACTCTGATCCTCTCTGCTGGCCATCTTCATCTCAACTANCTCACTCTGATCCTCTCTGCTGGCCATCTTCATCTCAACTAACCTTTTTTTCCCTTCCTTCTTAAATATGTTATCACGGAGATGTTAATTTAACCTCTGATTGTCCTGGCCTTGGTCAGTGGTGGGTTCTGCCTGGACCCAGATGGCATTGGCTCTGATGGATATGGGGGAAGCTTCCAGCAGCGTCTCAAAGAAGATTTACCTATGGTCCCCCTCCACTGCCGCTACCAAAACCTGGCCACAGAAAACTCAATACACACAGAAAAGCTTTGCATTACTTGGTGATAAAGTGTACAATTGTATATTTTAAAAAATACAAGGCTGAGGGGAGATCTCATCACTGTCTACAACTCCCTCATGATGGGAAGAAGAGGGGCAGACACTCTTCTCTTCTCTTCTCTTCTCTGTAGTGTATAAACTAATATTTCAGACAGTTTTACTTTAGTCTAAGGAAAACATTTCCTTATGGCAAATCCCTACTCCTTGTGTCCCCACCCTGCCTCTGTGCCCTATTGAGAAAAGCCCAGCTCCAGCTCCTCAACAAGTTCTTGTAGGCACTGAAGGCTGCTGGTTGGTGTTACTGGAGCTGCCCTTCCCCAGTCTGAATCAGCCCTGGTTCTCCAGCCTCTCCTCGGAGGACAAGTGCCCTAGCCTCAACCACTTCAGTGGCCCTCTGCTAAGCTCACTCTGGTTTATTGATATTTTTTCTGTACTAAAGAGTCCAAAACTGGACACAGTGTCTAAGTGAGGATATTTTTTTAGCCACAAGGTGATCTTATATACTGCAGACGGATCTATCCAATCACCCTCACAAATGGACAGGTGCTTTGAAGTGGTAATTTATTCTCTATATTCTTGGGTCAAAGTGGAGTCTGGGTTGAAGTGGAGTCAATGTGAGATGGATCGCTGACAACCAGAGATGAGTTGAAAATGTGCTCTGAAGGAAGGACTGTATAGGCTTCTCTAGACTTCCAAAATTGCAAAGAAATTGTAAGCAGTTCTTATTTGCCTCTGGATATGGCATTTCTACAGACTTCTAAAGGGGTGTGAGATTGAACAGTGAAAGGAGGATGTCTAACTTATACTACTCAGAAAAAATGTTCCACCTGACTACAGAAAAATGAAATTAACGAAAATGTATGTTCTGATCTTAAAATTGCTTTTTTAAAACTCATTTTGCCTATGAAAGAGAAGCATACATTCAAGATGCCACATGTGCTTGATAAATTAATTCAGGTGATGGCATTGGGAACTGAAAATTCATAATCTATGATTTTCGCATTTCTTAAATATTTAAAAGACCTTTTTATAACTTTAGAATATTACAGAAATATTTCTGTACCCTTTAAATAAATCCTTGCAAGTGGAATGATTAAAAACTTGGCAAAGGTTCCAAAATATCCTGTGTTTTCCCAGCTGTTTCTGATCTCTCTATGTTTTATTGCAGAGTTCTGTAAGTAAGTAGTTAATAAAAAAGTACTTTTAATATCATTATTTATCCTCTTGCTAATTTTTGCCAAACAGGTCTTATTTGCTCTTTTTAACTTGAGTAATTTTTATGTATGTATGTGTGTATACAGTGCAGAGGACACATAACAGCTGATTTTAAAATGGAGCATACTTCCTGGTTTTTGAAATATGCAGATCTAGTCAGTCACATAAAATATGTTGTACCAAAAGTAATTTCATGTGTGGTTTTGAACGTGAAATTAACTGCTGTCTGCACTGCGAAGTGAATGCTTAAGCCACAAGGAATTGAGAAAAATATTTGCCTGAGCAAAAGGTGACCCTCTCTTCTGAATAAAAAGGGTATTTGCAGATAAAATTCCATTAAGGCTTCAAATGTGATTTTCTCCCTAATTATGAATTTTGGACCTCTTATATAGGTCCCTACACTCTAATACCATTGTTTTATGTCAGAATAATCATATCTTTCTCTGAATTGAATCAGATTCACATTTTCAACTTGTTTTCCATATGTTTGTTTACTTTTTTCCATATTTCAAGCTATAGTACTCTGGTCTGCTTCATTATATTGCTATCTTCCTGTTAGTTATATATATGAAAGCAGCATCATAGTGAAAATTGCAAAGATTTTAAAAAATATTTTTATTCTGTGGAAGAATACATGTACCCATGTGAAAGTTTACTCATTGTTCAAATCTGCAAAAAACAAAATTGTAACTTAAAAATGTCCGCTGTATGTTCAGCCATATTGTGCTTTTAAAGTAATGACACTGACTGAAATTTTACACATATGCAATGGTATAAAATTAATTTTCTTCTGTAAAAGGAGATACTTCTTATTTAAGCTTCAGAAGAGTCCTCTTAAAGCCTTCACTTTAGAAGATTTCAGAGTATGATTTCAGTAGTATTTTAATAGATGTGATATACTGTCCAAAGCTAGGAGCAATTGCATATAACTTGTAAAACCATTAATAATATTGCTTAGTGAAATTGTCTAAGTAAACATTATTCTGCATGCAAACAGCTGGAAGAAAGACTAATAATATCAATCATTTTAGGTTTACTTGAAGTGTAACAGGAATGTCCTGTAGGGCTCATCGATATTATTCAGCTTTGGGTCTTTTCCAATGTCAACATCTGCACACTTAGAGTTGGTGTTTTTTTGCAAACACTGCAATAATTGCTTCTAGAAAAGATAGGGTTTTAATATGAAATGACATAGAACTAGGTCGAATTTGAATTTCTGGTTGTACTATTCCTGAAGAAAGTAGAAACCTTTAACAGTTTCATGTAACACTCCTTCTGAGTATAAAGTTTCCCCATTTTCTCCTTAAGTAACAGATACAACAGACTTAGTCCTGGCACTTGGTTCTTTCCTACCGCTATTATAAAGAAAGAGCTTTTGTGACTTCACTGGGAGTTTTGCTTATATATGGAATATGTCATGTCACTAGAAATGAATACACTGATAAAAATGTAAACCCCATAGTTACATTAGTTTGAAACACCAATTGAAACCATTTGGCTAGAAATCTGGCCAAATTCTGTTGATATTTAGTGATACTATATGAAAATGAGGGGAAGTTAGTTCCTTACTTAGTAAACAGAGGAAATGTGTCACTGTGGAAAAAGGTTTTTATTCTTATTTATAGACTTTTAAATTATTATTTGGTAATAAAAATTAATATCTTTAAGTACAGTGTAAAATTTCTTAAAAGCAGAAATTATAGTGCACACACATTTTCAAGAAGACTAGTTCATGCTGTTTTCGACTTCTAAATGTTCTCTCCATTTTTTTTTTTTAGCAATGTATTCTTATATAGTCCACATTTTCCAGGTTATTGAGGCATGGTAATAGTGGGGGAAGATGGTATGAATTTGTTGTGGGTTGAAAATGAAAGTTCCTAGAGCTAAACTGTTTTTCCCTTCCCTCATCTTTCTCCTCTCTTTTTAAGGACGGAGAAAGGGCTTTTTGGAGGTTTTTTGAAGGTTTTGAGGAGGGGAGGGAGAAACGGGGCTGTTTTAAACTATGTCTTTTCTGTGTGTTTGAAGTGGGTAGCCATGGCAACAGCGCTCAGGGCTGGCATGAAGCCACTCTGTCCGGGCGTGGATCCGCTGGGACAGGGTCGGTCCCCGCCACGGCCATGTCTCCCATGTGGCCGCTTCCCCCTGCGCTGCGGGGATGCCTGCGGCTGCGCCCAGACGTGGTACTGGCCATGCGCCAGAGCAGGTGGCGATGGGACCTGTCTTGTCCCGGCGCTCTCTGCTAGCCCGGGCCAGGCCAGAGCCGGTCCCTGCAGTGGGCACGATGTGGCCCCGAGTCTCCAGTGGTGGCGGCGGCGGCCCACGGGCCACAGGGTGCCTCCCAGTCCTGGCTTGAGCACAGCTCGGTGCTGTGCACATGCGCAGTGGGGTTCCCGTACACATGAAGTGGAGCAGAGCTATCGGTGATTATTCTTGTAAGAGTAAAGAAAGTAAGGCTGCACATCAATTATCTTTTAACTGTGACGAGACCATTATTGAACATTATCTGTCTTATCAATTATTTATTTTACCCTTGTCAATACTGCAAAGCAAATTCTTATGCCGTAAACATATGATTGCAATTGATAAGAGATTTATAATACTACTCATAAATCCATTTTTGTACTTGCCCTGCTGTGAGCATACTATGTAGTGTTAAACATCATATGTAATATATATGATATTTATTAATTATAAAGATCTAGTACACTGTTTTATATTCTGTTCAGTAGGTTAAAAATTACAAACCGATTTTTTAGTTACTGTTGACTGTGGGTTTTCTTTCATCTGTCTGGGTGTGAGAATGGTACATTTGTTTTTCTGCTTATAACAGGGAAGTTGTGGAGGAAACACTCATCTCAGCCAAAGAGATACATGCTTTTACTTAAATGAATGTACTTCACTGTATGAGTCTCAATCTGGAATGAATTGCAGAGGTAATAAGTAATCTCAAAATCAAAGAACCTACAAGCAATACTGACCAGCAGTCATCACTTTGGGCAGACAAAGAAGTTTTTAGTCCTTGTTCTCACCCTGACTAGACATTTTAACAATCTTTGCTGTTCTTTTCCTACACATTTTCCTGTCTCACGTGTAGGTCCTTCAGGGTACATAGCATGTGTCAGTATGGAAGATAACGGTAATAATTTCACTTGACATTCATTACAATAAAGTAAATAGCAATGTATTTAGACACAAGCATGTGTTAATGTTTCACAATGTGCCAGATACAACAGATTAAGTAAGATTCTAATCACACTGTTAAATGATTCTTTTTTGCATAGTTTTAAATAATTGTAATGCAGAATCAGCATTGCTGATTTTATTTAAATGAATGGCTATGTTAATTGTTTGAATGAGAAAGATAAACAGTATTTTATTCTTGAGAAGAAATACTTGAGCCTCTGTTAAAACACAAGGTAGATTCACTACTATATAGCTTCACAGAGCTTAAGATCAGTGCTTCACCTGTTATAACCTCTTGACTAAGGTCAGACAAGCCATTAGATTTCTTCCAGTTACCAAGGAACATGTGCATTCTTAATGTATATTTTATAAATAAACTGTTACCACTGACTTTAGACTTTAACTTTTTCTGGTTAGCAAGAGTTACAAGCCAAGACAGGTCAAGGTTCGGGAAAAGGAAGATTCAGGTTTCAGGAAAAAGAAAGTACTCCAAAGTCATGATATTAAAATGGCTTTACACAGCATACAACTAACAGATGAAAATAGAAATCAGTATAAATGCCACAAAAATATTCTAGTTAATATATTTAATATATATTTTTAAATTTAACGCTAATGAAAAAAAAAATGTTATTGAAGTTCTTCCAAAAACTGCTAAAGAACCCTAACAGTGACCAGAGATAATGATTGTCTTAGACGTCAGACATTATGCTGCAAGAAATTTAAAAAGTATTTTAAAGACAAATATATTGAGAGGTGGGAACTTCAATAAGATGAACTCTCCTCTGCTTTCATAAAGGGAAAAAAAATTGGGAGGAAATTGTAAGTAAAAAAAAATAACAGTTTATGAAAAGTAAATACAAAGATACAGAGGCAAAAGGTTTATCCACAAAAAGCCAAATTCACAACCCATATGGCTCCCTTGGAAACAAAGGGGAAAGAAAATGACAGAGTTTTCTTCTCATCTCCTCCCCAACCACCTCTCTTGGCACTGCTGCTGCTCCACTTGGAGTTTTGGGCTCCTTGCATCTCCAGCATGATCACGTGACCTGCTGGAACCACAGCATCAGGAACCACACAGCAACTCCTGCCAAACCCTTTTCATCCTCAAATGAAAAGATCTTTTCAGGTTTCTTCTTGGTTTAACTAAGAAGGGAGAGAGTGGGGATTTGGGTGACATTCTGTTTTGCCATTGTTTATTTTTTGTGTATAGTAAAAAAAAAAATTTTCACTTACATCTGGGCATATTTGGTTTTGTTCTCCCAGTATGGGAAAAAAACAGGGATGTTGAATATGAGGGAGAAGACTTCTCTCTGAGGTTTCTGCTCCCTCCAAATTGTCTCTAACCAAGACACCATTACACACTTCAACCTTCCTAGTGACTGATGCCTTATAGAGGATATGATATATCCACTCAACATGATGATCTTTAGCCCAGGTTGTAAGTAGACTATTCTTGAAATTAGTCTCATTGTCTGACTCAATTCATTCTGGGGTATTGTATCACCACAAGACCAGTTTTCAAGGCACAGGATGGTGTTCCGGGCAGTGGCATGAGGCACGAGGTATGTCTCCAGCCACCCAGTGGTTCCTTCCACTATGATGAGCACATAGTGCTTACGTTGGCAGGTCTGTGGCAGTGTGATGTAATCAACCTATCAGGCTTCTCTGTATCTGTATTTCAACCACCATCTACCATATCACAGAGGTTTTATCCCTTTGGCCTGTTTGATTGCAACACGTATTTCCTGGTTGTGGATAACCTGGGAGGTAGTGTCCACGGTCAAATCCACATTTTGGTCTTGTGCCCATATGTAGTTGGCATCTCTTCCCTAATGACCTGATGCATCATGGACCCATCAAGATAGGGACAACTCTCTCTTGTGCTGCTAGTCTAGACCTACCTAGTACACTTTGACTTGGGTGGCTTGGTCTGCCTGTTTGTTGTTAAGATGTTCTTTGTTAGCTTGACTCTTAAGCATGGCAGACACTCACAATCAACTTCTCTACCCTAGCAGCGACATCTTACCACATTTTGGAAGCCCAAATGCATTTTGTTCTATATTGTCTATTGACCTTCTTGCATCTGTCTAGCCTTCACCACAAAGCATTGGCCACCATCCACAAGTCACTGTAAAGGTAAAGTACTGGCCACTTCTCTCACTCTGCAGTTGAAGGCTAGTTGGATGGCTCTAAGCTGTGCAACTTGACTCAATCCACTTTGTCCTTCAGTGGCTTCTGCAACTCATCAGTGAGGCTCCATGTGTCTGCTTTCCATTTCTGGTTTCTCTCACAGTGAGCGAAGCAGAGCTGCTTGCAAATGGCTCAGCCATACCTCAGAGCTGTCCACTTTAGCATCCCAATTCCACACTAGGGCTTTGAAGGCAAAGAGGGAGGAGGTAAATTGGCAAACAGGAGAAGGGACCAAGTTTTACCAAATTGTTGTGGGGTTAAAGGCCACACCACTGTGGTGACTGCAGCAATATGGCACCCTTCCATTTCCCAGTGCAGCTTTTCCTGTTGCCCGGGCCAGGCAGGGACAGCTTCCGGCCAAAGTAAATCATCTGCTCCACACCAGTTCTCTGCAAGGTGAGGTGGAGGTGGCCCCTTTCAGGTGATGTAATAGTAGAAATATTCATCACCATAACTCTCTTCCCTGGCTTGTAACCATAACCAAAATGAGTGCTCCATCACACCTGCAAGTAAGAACCTATGAAAACCTGTGGTGGAAGAATGTTTATTATTGTAATTGTGACAAATGTAAATACTGAATGTATTTTCTCAGTTTTTAGGCATTTCTCATTGTTTCTCAATTTGAAGCTTCAGATTGTTTTCATGTCTTGTGAGTATTTCAGCTAGCGCAATTTTTTCGCGTAATTAAGTCTTGATATGTAAGTCTCTGCCCCTTTGACAAACTTACTATAGCCAAAAGAAATTACCATTTCCTTTAATTGTTGTTTTTTCTCATTCGTTTTTTGGCTGTCTTAGATTGCTATTCTTAAAATGCAAAACCCTACTTATAAAATGATAAGTACATCAACTGTTTTATAATCAATAAAATTTTCTGCTTTTTATGATAGATAAAACTTTCCACAAAAAGACCTGAAATAGCGTATTAGTAGCCTTGTTGACATTTTCCATCCTATCTGCCTTCTAGTAATTGTGTGTGCATATATATACTTATATTTGTATGCATATATATACTTTTGTATGTATGCATACATACATATGTATGTGTATGTGAGAATATATATGTACTATATATGCATATATGTATGTCTTATTTTATTCCCAGTAAATTCTGCTTCTCTAATCCATCAGTTTAGATTCATTCATCAACATACGAAGCAACAGACACTAATTTCTCAGGAAGCATTGTCCTGCTTTATTCTCTATTAAAACTGCAATATCTCTTCTTGCTCATCAGCAGTTCTTTCCAAAGCTCTCTGCAGACTCAGAACACAATCTTTGACTGTTCTCCACCTGCAAATTGAAAATATCATGTCTGTAGGCCTTAGTGTCACTTCAATACTTTTAAACACTTTGAGGGACAAGTTCAACCTGGCAGTCTGGGAAAACTGAAGAGGAGACTGAATGGGTTCACAGGATTTCACTCCTTGCTGGAGTACTGTCCTTGATGCATTTGAGGTAGAGAAATGGCACCAGCTGGTCTTCTTAAGAGAGAAGAAGGTGTAGTCATTTTATGTATTTCAGCAATTTTTTTTCCTTTTTTTTTGTGAACATCTAGAGCATGTGGTTTGCTCTAGAATTCCTAGAGCAGGAGGTCATTCAGACCCCCTCTCTTCTCCTTAGCCTCCAGGCAGGTGCTGCCAGGTAATTGAGTTCTTCAGGCTTTTTTCAGTCCACACTTTGAGATCTTTCTTATTCTCTGGAAGCTGTCCACAAACTCTTCCACACTTGTGGCCCTTGACTAAATTGCAGCTGAATTCTGACATTGTTTCTGTGTTCCTGGTTACAGAAGCTGACATGACTTAGTTTTGGTTTTTGGACAGAAGGCTTTTCCCATTTCTCCACAGCCTCCCTGCACTCATGTATTTGTTTTTTGAAACTCTTTTGTATTTCTACACTTTAATTCTCTGATGGTGACAAATGCAGATTTGATACTACCATGTTTACTAGTTATAATTTGCTGCTTGCACTAGCGGTTGTGTTTCTTTCTCTCAAGAGCAGCATCAGATCATTGTTCTATGTTGGAATGGAAAGGCCTACATATTTAAAATCTTGTATTAGTTTATTTGAATGACAAAT
>VYZS01096312.1:16061-29814 GCA_013400695.1 Neodrepanis coruscans | reverse complement strand
CCTGGAAGTCAGACATAATTTAGCAGAAGGGCTATTTATCTCTTAATCTAAATTCTTCTCAGCTTTTCCTTAGTATATTACTACTTTTGTCATGTCTTTTCTGTACTTAAAACTGAAAATTCATAAAACATAGAATTCTGTTTTAACTTGCATATTGCATTTGCCATAGACAAGCAGAGATGATAAGATATTCTTCAAATTTTTACTTTTGAATGTTGATGAGTCTTCAACATTTAACATGAGAAGGATCTTCCAAACTATCATGTCTTTTGTTAAATTCCTTTCTTTGTGCTTTGTCGTTCTTGCTTTTTATTTTAAGAAGAGATTGATCACCCACAAAAAAAAACTCAAATACAATAAAATAGAAAGGATAAAAGAAATTTAAGAAGTGCAATAAAAATAAATAATTGGATTCAGATGATTAGAGAAAAATTGTTCTGCAGTCCCAGGAAAAAGTAGCTACATTCTATCTCCTAGGACACCTATGTAGTCTCCCTGAAACAGGTAAGGTAGATTANGTGCTTTGTCTTTCTTGCTTTTTATTTTAAGAAGAGATTGATCACCCACAAAAAAAAACTCAAATACAATAAAATAGAAAGGATAAAAGAAATTTAAGAAGTGCAATAAAAATAAATAATTGGATTCAGATGATTAGAGAAAAATTGTTCTGCAGTCCCAGGAAAAAGTAGCTACATTCTATCTCCTAGGACACCTATGTAGTCTCCCTGAAACAGGTAAGGTAGATTAGTTTAAAATTATTAATTCACAATGTGGTTGATTTTAATTAAATTTAATTAATCTTAATTTAACTTTATTCTTGCACCATGATAAATCAGAAAAATGAATTGGTTTTACACTTACATAACTGAGATGAAAACTTATCTCACTATAGCTTTTACCATTTGATACCAGTCCTGCTCCTCAACTCTTCTTGTAGTCTATTTTAAATTTGATCAAGTCTACTTGTACAAACTTTGAATTGAGGTTTTGCCCCAGTGAACTTTGCACTGCAATTACTAGGAGTCTTCTCTTTCNAACTTTGCACTGCAATTACTAGGAGTCTTCTCTTTCCATTCTCTTCTCTTCTCTTCTCTTCTCTTCTCTTCTCTTCTCTTCTCTTCTCTTCTCTTCTCTTCTCTTCTCTTCTCTTCAACCTAACTTATAAACTGATAAACCATAACTGATAAACCGTAACTGATAACCAGAAATTTGCTCATTATCTGTCTCAGGCAAAAGTCCATGTGTTCACAACACCCTCTCATGTAAATGGCAACTCCCTCTGCTCACTTCCTAAATCATTTCCTATCTATTGATTACAAATTGACAGTCTTATGTAATACAACACAATACCCCAATATTAATAGCAATAATAATAAAAGTAGTAAAATACCTTTGGAGCTAATCTAGCTCTACTACAATAGATGGATCTCTTCATTAATGAGGCATGCATAGTCCACTATTGTATTTTTGGATACGATTTTTCAGAATGACTTTCTAATGGCTATAAGTCCAAAGTACAGGGGTGAAATAAGCTCACACTACCTCGTAGATCAATGTGCCTACAAAGCAGGTGACCATAGTCCATGTCAACATGAGTGAATAATTCTGGGTGATCATCAAAGAGGAAAATGGCAAAGTAGGATGTAAATAGGATCATCTTTGTAAAAAGGCATTAGTCCCGGACAGTACTGAAAAGGTCTCAACAAAAGAAACTGTGTCCACTTCTGAGTCCTGCACGTGATGGAGAATGTTGACCAGTATGAAAGAGCACTACAGAGAGAGAATGAACATAATGGTGAGTTTTCTGGATATAATAACAACTCATGGGGACAGACTAAGTAGACTGATGGTACTCAGTCTCAAGTATAAAAGGCAGAAATTATAGTTTTCACACATGCAAAACAGCTCTTAAGAAATAATTCTCTTCATGACCATAGAGAAAAGGACAAGAAGTAGCAAGATTAAACTGCAGCAAGGGGGTCATGCTAGACATAAGAATAGTCCAACAACAAGGATAATGAAGAGATGGTCTTGATGGCCTGGGGACTGAGGTTTGCAGTACTGAAGGTCTTTTTTAAGACAAGGAGGGACAGTCAATGGGGAATAAAGTTTAAACAGAAAATACCTGCATAGAGAGAAAAAGGATGAATAAATAGTGTGACCATCAAGAATCCCTTCTGATTCTCTTGATTCTGCAAAATTTTTGACCCCAATATCTTCGGGTTTTATACTTTTCTACTCTTTCTTAAACTTCATGGCTGTGAGTATGCTCATACCTGTGCATCACTGTGCCATGAGCTCCAAAATATGCAACACCACAAGGCTTTATTAAACTAGGCTGTTCTTCACAATCAGTGGATGATTTTGTGTATCAGTATGTGCTGGATTTATTTGAATCTGAGATAATTCTTTAAGCAATCAGGAGTCTCCACGTCAGAGTCCTGACCTGCAAAATCTCTAGAGCATGACATCAGCCATTATCTGCCTGTAATATTTTATTTTACGCAGTAATATACAAATCTGATATATTTCTATAGGAGGCAGCTTTCAGTATAAAGAAGCTAGTTCAATCATGAAATAAGGGGAAGCACTCTTTTAAGAACAATATTTACATAATAAGTCAGAAGAAAGTAAACAATCCCCAGACATGATAGACAGTTCTGATCTGAAGCTAAACCAGCTGCGAAGGGCCATGTCACTGCTCTGGGATTTTTATGCCTCTGTGTTTATTTCTCTCTTTACAGGGTAAGTGAATTTGCAGCCATTCTAGGATCTCTACATACATACTCTATGACTAAATGAAATATTTTTGGTTGCCATGACTACTGAGCACTTTTTGTATTCTGCTAACCAATTAAATAACAAATAACAGAGGGGAAAGTATGAAGACAAGTGTCTCACACATGTCCTCATCTCTAGCTCATTTGAGTGCTGAGTGGCTACCAAGAAGAAGAGAACTTTCAGGTTTAGAGGTTTCTAACTTAACTAATAAAAGAAACCACAGAGATTTCAGAGCAGCAGGATGTATGCAAGGCTTTTGATGCATGATAGTATCTTAAGCAGCTTTCAAAATATCTGGAGGGGTGCAAGAAATCCAAGTGGTTTTAACTCTTGTGTTCAGACAGTCAGGATTGTCACACTATTCCCTCCTCCCTGGCTCAAGCTCATTATGTAAATAAACTCCCTTCAGAATGGATCAAGCCTCTGTGTAGTTGTTTGAGTCCACTAGCTATCAAACCCTGACAAGACTGAGCATCAATTATTTGAATCATAGAATTCTATTCTTCATCTGGATAACTGAGCTGGCCAAGAAAGTATGATTTAATTTTTTTTAATCCAATAAACAGACAAATTCAGTAATATATTTACACTGAAGAAGTTCATTCAAAGTGAACATATCTGAGATATTTAACACTTTAAGATATCTCTCATGTCATATATAATTTATATACCTAATAGGATATCATATATACTTTATACACCTAATAAGATATATTTAATTAAATGCATGACAGCCACTTTGTTAGCAGTGGACGCCAGAGTAAACCATAGGAGCTGGAGAAAATCAATATAAAAGGGCAAGGAATTATCTGCAAGTATTGTGCCTTCTGAATTCTCCACCTGTTCCTGATAGAGAAGAAAGACTCCTATAATGCAGAAGCCATTACAGGATGTTTTTCTTACCTGAATATTGTTCCAGAGAAGTCTACTAACACAGCAGCAAAATTCATCCTCAGGTTTCTGTGACAAAATGTGTCTTTTTACTGCTACAGTCTCACAGCTGACTCATGCAGGCATAGTCAAGCCCTAAGCAATTAAACAACTTTGGCCTTTGTAAGACAGTTTAAGAGACAGATCCATTTCAGCGCAATTCAAACAGCACCAAGAAAAGCTTTTATTATCCTGATTTATTGAGTTTTTCCATTTCTCTTTTATTTAAGTCCAATGTCTTGCATTCAATTTAATGACAATGATTCTGTAAAGCATTAAACCACCCTATGACTATTAAAGGAACATTTATTGAGGTCTAATAAGAAACAAATCAACTTTTAATTTAAGTGCCTCAAAAATAACGCCAGCAATAAATGGCTGATTATATATTTAATGATACTGTAACTTATACTGTACCAACAGAAAAAGCTTCTGCGTTTCCAATTTAACACTATTGCACGTCATTATCATTAGGGAAAATGTTTATTATTATTCTAATTGGAAACAGCAAGTTAACATTCATCTTCATTTAAAAGCAAATAATGCTATTCAAATGCTTAATAAGTATATATAATTCGTGAGAATGCTTATGTTATTACAGTGCTCTGTTTCCAAGCATGGCAACAATGCAGGACTGTAGGACCCTATTGGACGACATTGTAGGACTCATTTCAGAAAAGGATATTCCAGTAGGAAAAGTATTATGGCCCAGATTCTGACTTCAAATTTGTATATACTTGCATATAAAGAAAAAAACATGAAAATATTATTTCCAGTGGTAGAATCCAAATTTTCTGCTTAGTCTTGGAAAAAGTACATTTTCAGAGTGTCTCACTTCTCAAGATGAGTGCTGAGACTGTCTTGTGTTTTCATTCTAATTCTATGTTCCATATATTTTTTTCTTTTTTAAACTTTTTTAAAATTTACAAACAAGAAAAAGTCACAAAGTTTATTTTTGCTAATCTGTGAAAAATTGGAGAGACCAGGAAAATTAGCTATAGAAACAAATCTTTACAGTTCGTTCAGCTGTGAAGGAAAGAAATAAATTGTTACATTATTTCAGCACACCTGAGAGGCTTATTAGGAAAGGCAGTCTGGGTCAACTCTGCCTCAAACAGAGATAAACCCATGCGTGGGATTGTCTTTGCTCAAGGTCCTGGATGCACGTGGTGGGTAATGCAACAAAACGGAATGACACGGTGTGTGCCTCAGAGCAACATAGGCCTTGCATAGAAACATCCATGAAGGTCTGTGCTCACATCAGCATACTCGTATATGTGCCTGAATGTCTGCATATATGCATATATTTGTACAGTTTAAGTTTTGTATATTTGTACAGGGTTGAGGNGTGGGGCTGGACTGCCCTGTCGGGAGAGTGTGATATACATTCCCTTCCCCCGGCCATTCTCAGGTTACAGCGTGTGGGGGTGTGTGTGTGTGTGTCTGTCTGTCTGTCAGAGGGAATCCCGACTGGTCATAATTGGGCAATTACCCCCATTTATTCCCCCATATATCTACCCTTTAATAAATTGCTGCCTTCCCTATCCGTCTCTTGTCCATTGATAAAACCTAATATCGTCCAAAACCAGGACATAAATTGTTACATTATTTCAATCTGTCTCCCAAAGAAAGGAAAATTGAAAATACTTTCAGAGGAAGTTAAGGTTTTGAAAGAAAATCTTCCATTTTGCAACTGAAAAACTGAGCCACAAAGAGGTTTAGTACCTGGCAGCAAAAATGACAACAGAAAGAAGCACTTTTATGTCTTTTCTTCATTCTCACACTAAGTGACTACTACTATTTCAGAGGACACAAGACCATTTCTCTGTATTCTGTTTCTAACTCAGTTTGACCCTACGATTAGGTCCTCAAGTCCAATGCCCTGCAATTCCAAGAACCAGTGCAGCAGAAGTTTCATCCAGAAGTATCTTTCAGGCACCCCTTCCTAAACCTCCCTCAGCATCTTATGACAGACTAGGCTTTTAGGAAAAGACCAAAAGCCACAATTATTAAGCACTATAGGAAAGGGAGAGAGGTACAGGCTATTCCATCTTTTTATAAAGACACCAAGGCTTCTTTGATGTCAATCACTGTGTTTCCCAGCACACTAATGCATTTCCTGGTGCTGAGGTCCTTCTCTGAATTCAAATCCCATGGAAGTTTCTCTTGGGGAAGCATTCCCAGCTCACACCTAAGAAATCTCTAAACATTTCAACTTTTTATGAGAGTTGTCCAATGTTACTTCATACACTTGTGCTTTGCTTGCAAACAATACTGCAATGGACAGGCATAGTGATGGCAACCACTCGTTGCAAATGGCAGAGACATGGTGATCTCTGTGGTACCATGATGGCAACAAATCCACCCCTCATTGCTTTAGGTTTGCAATTCTTGCATTTGCTCTTTTCACCTCCTTCCATTTCTAAGAAAGCTCTGAGTTGATTTATTTTATATAATCTGCAACTGGCTCTAAGGAGAGGTAGACTTTACGGTATGATTACTGACAGGCTTATTTTCTTTCCTAAGAATTGATTTAACTATCAAAGCAAAGGCTAAGACAGTTATTGAACCAGTTAAATGATTTAAAAATAGGAGAGTGAGTATTTGATCTATCAATAAGCATCAGCACAGAGATTAAACCTGCAAAAAGGCAAGGATTTATTTTTTTTCTTTTTGAAAGCCCATGAGAGTTCTTTTACACTTGAGACAAAGATTAAAGATCCTGTGAAATTTACTGTCCCTGCACTTTACTAGGGAACATGGCAGAGTGGAGACTTGGCATGTATGCTACCACTTCTGACACCCAGTTAGCTTGCTAGTATGAAATACGTTCAGACAGTGCAGTACTATTTGTAAAGCTTACTGGGAAGGATATCAAATCATTCTGTTGTTTATTCAGTGAAGCATAAGCACATCACCCGTGAGGTTATTCTGTGCCTTGCTTACCTATTTTGACTTCGCTACACCTTTCCTTTGCAAAGTGTCTCCCTTACTAGACTTGTATTTACCTCCATGTTTAAAAAACTGCACCACTTCATTGTTGAGCAATATAAATTATTAAATTCACAGATAAGATTCAAAGCTATAAAAGTGAGATTTGTAGTTTGTTGCAGAAAGAAGCATTTAGAGAGTCTAGGGAGAATAAACAAGCAGTGGTCCATTCGATTCCTGCTGTCCGAGTGATCACATTTTATTTGCTGTCAACCTCCTACACTGTCCTGTTTCATTTCTGTCATTCACCTGTTGCATTCTCTTTGTCTGTCAGGTAGAAAACTTACAGAATGATGATTTTGTATCATAATCAACTCACTAGCAATATCAGCTTGTACATATACATTTGCTGCAGATGAAGAACATATACATTATTATCTTTTCCTAAGAATGGTCTAAATTTTTTAGAAATTACAGTTGATTTAGAAGGCCTGTTATCCGGATGCCTGTACGAGCCATTTTAAAAGATCCTGATCACCAAAGGAAGGAAAGATCGAGCATTCCTTGGATTTTAAAAAAAAAAAAAAAAAAAAAAAAAAAAAAAAAGACTTTTAGAGACTGCAAGTGGAATGTTTTACTGCTTTGGAATTAATGCATCTAAAAGCATGCCTGTTACAGACATTTCAAGTTTGAATCCTACTTTACTTCATAATAGTTCTCTTTTCCACACAGAGCATTGCAATAAAAAGCTAAAATGCAATTAACAAAAGGACAGATAGCATTTAATATGAAAGATGGTATGTCACAATGTAGGGTACATTGGAGAAAATTCAAATAATAATTTAAAGGTGGATCCTATTAGTGTCTGGTAGGGGGGTGTTTCTGTATCTGGTTATTTATTTACACTGTCTTACTTCCCAGACCCATATTGCTGACATGACAGAAACACCATCCCTTGCTTGATTTCAGATAACCACATCCACTTCTCATAAAACACGTAATTAACTAAGGAGAGAATATTTCTTAATTAAAGCTGGCTGAAATTAATCAAACACTGCTTTGCAGTTTTTGCAGGGTTTGCAAGGTACTCCTGGTTCTGCTCTAACTTCCTTGCTTGCTCAGGGAAGCTCAGATGGTTGTTCAAATGCTCTGCTTTCCAGGCTTTTAAACGAATTATAAGGCAAAATGGCTAAGCAGAACTGATTGAAAATAAAAGTTATTGAATCACAGAAACATCTAGGTTAGAAAAGAACCTTGAGATCATTGAGTCCAACCACAAATCTGACATTGCCAACTCCACTACTAAACCATATCCCTAAGCAACCCTTCTACATTTGTTTTAAATACCTTCAGAGATGGTGACTCAACCATTCCCCTGGGAAACGTGTTCCAATATTTGGCAACTCTTTTGATGAAGAATTTTCCCCCTAATACATAATCAAAATCTCCCATGGTGCAACTGGTGGCTGTTTCATCTTGTCCTGTCCCTGGTTACTTGGAGGAAGAGATCAACCTCCAGCTGCTTTCATCTCCTTTCAGGCAGTTATAGAGTGATAAGGTCTCCCCTGAGCCTCCTCTTCTCCAGGCTAAACACCTGTGTTAGGTTAATTGCTGGACTTGATGAACTTAAACATATTTTCCAACATAAATAATTCTATGATTCTATGAAATACCAGAGAAATAATATGAAAGATAACAAATCTGAATATACAATACTGACTCACGCAGGGGACAGGGAAGGAAACCAAGCAGTTTGACTTCATTACCAGCACTTAAGGCTGGACTTCATCAGAATGGCCTCATCATCTCTCCAGGCCTCATTGTGGTCAACACAGCTCATCATGAGTGTCTACCATGCACTGGTGTCATGGTGCAGAGGTACTCACCTTCCCAAAAACCATCACAGTGACTTCATTTTACAGTGTGGGATGACTAACTCGCTGAGTCCTTCTCATCAGCAAACAGCAAACAAGGAAGAGACAGCAGAAGCCATGAACAGTACTACATTTTCAGTCTTAAGGACTATTCTGAACTCTTCTTTTCTTTCTAAAAACCACATGAGAAACAATCCCAAAGGCTGTTTCTTCAAAAGCATGGAACTCTGGGCCTGCCTACTCAGTAGATGCAGATACTCCTGTGGGAGCCCTATTGCAGAGAAAGCATGGGAGGTCTGTGAAGAAGCACATGAGCTTGCCCCAGGAAAAGAAGAACAGAATATGCAGAGCAGAGGCACTATGACAAGCCTGCAGCAATAGTACAGGAAAGGAGAATAGTTCATAGACTTCCTCTTCTCTGGGGCTGATCAAGGGCAACCCTCTCCTTCTGAAACTCAGCATCTACCTGCACTCTGCGTGCACTACAGGGGTTGTGACTGGCTCATGGCTGCGTGATGCAGACTTGCCACAGCAAAAGTAGATCATATGGACAGGGAGGTCTGTTTGGCCATCCCATGGGTGAAGACTCAGTTTCAGCAATTCTACATCCAAGGGCTGTGAAGATGCCCTTGTGGAAATCAAAAAGAAAGATCAAAGGCAGGCCTGAACAAGGAATAACACTCTCTGAAGTTACTGCTTTTATTGTTACTTTTGTGCTTCATATAGCCTAGTACATCACAGGAGGGTGTTCATTCCTGTCTTTTTTTTTTTTTTTTTTTACTTTTGTGATATTCTTTCATCTTATTTGATGGATTTCCCCCTAGTTGTTCCAGTCCCTTTATTCCCAGAAACACAGCTTAGGGCTACCTTGTTAAGGTAGCATCATGAACCTCCTTGCTGTAACATGGCATGACCCCATACTGACAGCACTTGAGAACAAAGCCCTGCTTTAACTGTAAGCTCGGTCTCCAAGGGCTCCATACGTGCAGAGTTCAGTTAGCTTCATTGAGGTCTTACACTTTCTGAGGGGAAGAGGACAGGGTGAGAAGCTGCTGAGAGGGAGGGACAGGGAATACCCTGAGCTGAAGTTCGGCGTGTGTCATACCACTCTTTAATTCCACTTTAAATTCAGTTTCTAAGCTCAGTCAAGGTATTTAGTGTCAGCTGATACTGGAGTTACTTGTACCTCTAGGGGTAACCATGACATGAGGAATAGAATAGAATAGAATAGAATAGAATAGAATAGAATAGAATAGAATAGAATAGAATAGAATAGAATAGAATAGAATAGAATAGAATAGAATAGAACAGAATAGAATAGAATAAAACATTGTATTCACAGAAAGAAGAAAAAAATTACATTTGTCCAAAGGTAGAGAAATTACCTCATAAATCCCAAATAAACTATTTCAGGTGGAGGTTATTGAAATATTCCAGAAGGAAAAAATATTACATTACATTACACATTACATATATAAAATATTATAACCCTACTCTTTAAGATATCAAAAAATCTTAACTCATTCAGTGGAATGTTAAAACAGCTGTATGACTGAACAGAGTGGTCTTTACAGTGTAGGCGCTGGGTTGGGACATGTGCCCAAGCTCTCCTAGGCCATGGCGAGGACACAAGGTTGCAAACTGGCATTGCAAGAGGCACCTGCCAGGTCCAGGCTTCAGGGAGGTAAGAAATGGAGGCACTGAACTCCCTCAGGCCTCCTACTTTTGTTTTAGAATGTCTTACTGCTATGAGCTCACCCTATACTCCACTATATAATATATATAATGTTTTGTCTTTCTTCTCTATCTGTCTTTCTCTGCTCTCTCAATGCAGAAGATTGTTTTACCCATGCATTTAGACAAACTTTACATTTCTTTTGAGAGGAAGGTCATAGCTGTGTTAATCATTGATTCCCTTCCACTGTATGAGAAGCACCAAGGATCTTTGGTCAGTAGTGGGATCCTCTCGTGCTGTGTGACTACAGCTAGAGATACTTTTATTACAAAACAGGTACAACAGGACTGTTAGTTTCTCTTTTTTGCATGGTAAACAGCACTGGAGAGTTAGAGTCATGAGCAGAATATACCACAGCCTGGTACATATAATGCAGGACTTCGGATCCTTCCCTCTCCAAATTAAAATAAAACAACAGATCTCTGAAGGGAACTTTTCCTGTAGCAGTCAGTGGCCAGCACTGCCAAAAAGTTAATTCTATAGAGAACAAATGGCTCTCTTGGACAGCATTTTTTCAGTCAAGCTTCTGACTACTGAGAAGAAAAACATTGGCCTTGCCTGCTCAGGGAGGAGACGTCCCCACTTTGCCACAGATCCCTCCAGGAAAATCACACATATTTTGTTTCTGTATTAACAACTTTGGGAGACAAGGATCTTTATCTACAGGCCAAAACCTGGCACAATTTTGAGCACTCAGTAGAGAAATAGTATCTGTCCACAAAAAGGGTATGAGAGGGACATTTTAAAGATTTTTTTAACCTCAAGGAATCTTGTACCATCTGTCCTGATGAGAGATTCACCAAGGAGAGACATCCAGGGTTTATCAGATGAGTTTCATGCACTCACCTGTGAATCCAGTCCACAAGTGGGATTGTTCTCTCTTGGGCCAAAGGTGCTGACTGCTTTAACTGAAGATAACACAGCAATCATCCACATCTGTAATCATAGTTTCAAACAACCATTGGGTTTCCCTCAAAAGGTGCCTGTGTTTCGGAGTATGGAGGACCAACATTTCATGAGCTTTATGTTTCTAGTATATGAAAAGCTGAATGTTAGTACAGTGTATAAAAAATGAACACCAAAGCCTTCAGAGGCTGTTGGGCACCACTTTTGTGTTTTCACCAAGATTTTCTTCTTTGGTTCATAAGAAACAGTTGTCTCTCCGATGATTTACTGTCACAACATTGTATGTCATACTGTGTCCGGTTTAACAGAAGATACTGCCCAATTGATGAATCCTATGTATAAACAGAAGTGTTTACAATGATACACTTCATAACTTTTTACAGAAAAAACTTGTTTGCATCTCAAATTCAGAAATTGTGTCTTTATTCCATTGGCCCATCTACATAAACATCAACTACCCATGATATTGAAGACCTGCCATGACAGTACCCCTCTCCTTCCTGAGACAGCACACTTTCTCCGCTGTAGCAGCAAATATTTTCTTGGCTTTACTGTTTCCTTCCAGGAACAGAAAAGATCCTTAGAGGAAGCAGCCAACCAGAGCCTTAATTGCAAGTGATTCCATTCAAGCTTTCTGCAGGGAGACAAACTGGAGTATAATGGTTACACTGTAGAGTTACCTCATAGAAAAAGAATGGAATAATCTAAGAGAATCAAGACTGAAAGCACAGACTGATGCTTTATCTTGCATTGTAGCCCATGGGACAGAAGGTGCAAATATAGTAAATTACCTGTAAGATGTATCTTCTTCCTAAAATGAGTGACTTCTAAGACTCTGGCAATGCAATTAAATGAATGAAAGATTCTCCTTTTCTATCTTTATAGGAATAAGTAATAACTGACACACTTCTTTGTACAGCAATACTTTAGTCAATATTTATAGAACAATGCAGTAAAGCGGCTTCAAATCTCTTCCATATTTGATAATAAATAAAGATGGTATTCAGATTTTTAGTTGCCTTTAAAACCGTCCAATCTCCTACTTCTGTGTGATTTTAGACTGAGTAATTTAGTAAGATAAGAACTTGTTCCAAACATATAAGGTCTCAAAGCATCCAGAGAGGAAATTTGAGAAGCAAAAGAAAATGGTCATTTGTGCAATGTAACCACATGTAGCACATCCATTTTACTGGGACAAGTCAAAACTCAGGGGCAAATCCCTCTTTGTGTCCCTGTTGGTGGTTATGTATAATAAATAAGAAGTTGTTAATTATAGTTGCTACTGTAGCAAGAGTTTTCAGTTCTTTGTTCTTTCTGTGTGCCTCCCTCTGCCCTGCATACAGCAGTGGCAACAAAATCCCCATATCTCTTCTGCTTCTCTTCTCAGTTTGAACTACAGCAATAGGTTACACTTGGATATGACATGGCTATGGGAACAGAAAAGCATAAAGCTCATTTATTTGTGTTCACTGGTGTCTACCAGTTCCCTGTTCTTCAGTTATGTCATATATTCATTATTCCACGCTTCTAAATAACAGAATTAATCTGTAATCTTAACTGTTTTGAACTTCTGGAATAAAACATATATAAATGTGCGCTGAAAGTTGTCCTTAGCACAATTTATGTTTTAATATACTTAAGTATTTTCTTCATCATTATGGATTATCTAGCATTCACCTCAGGTCTTCCACTTCTTTTTGTTTTGCCCGTGAAAGAGTGAATTACCAGATATCTCACTACACTTCTCTCCAAAACACTTACTAAATCTCATTGTATGCCTCAGAAATAAGTAAAACTAGTCATATCACTACAAAAGGATTTCTTATGTTATTCTTTTTTTGACAGAATGTTGTGGTTCGGAGAATGGAAATCGTTTCTCCCCTTCCCGGCTCGGTCCCGTGTGAAGCCCGTGGGTTGGAGCGGGGTCTGCCCTGGTGCGGCCCGGCGGGTGCGCTCCAGCGGGCGGCATCCAATGAGCTTTCGCTGGACCATGGGGGGTCCAGGGGAGAGGGCATGGGCCTCGGGCCAGGGCGGCCCGAGCCGCATCTCTCCTCTCAGGTGTAGCGCTGGGTGGCCAGGGGAAGCCCCAGGCCCCGACCAAGGGCACGCCTGGAGCCGGCAGCGGAGGGCTGGGGGCAGCGCCGGCGACCGCGTGGGTTTTCGGTGTCCCCTCTTTCCCCAGCGGCATGGCACAGGCAGCGCACATGCCGCCCGAAGCTGCCGCAGGAGACACAGCCCCAGTCCCGGGCCGGGAGAGGCCATGGCCCCGCTCCGAGCCCCAGGGAGGAGCCGCGTTTGTTCTGTGGAGGTGGCAACACCAGCGCAAGTTCGGCGGTGCGGCTCGGCCCGGTGCCGCTCAGCGGGAGCGGCGTGGGCTGTGGATGAGCGCAGGGACGGGCGGTGTGGCCAGTGTGGGGCTGGCGGTGCGTGCCAGCGGCGGCGGCAGCAGCGGCGGCGGCCACGGAGTGGCAGCAGCAGCTCGTCCCGGTGCACCGGCACTGCCGCCTGGCTCTACAGATCCTGGCTGGATGCCGCCATTTTGTCGAGCGTGCGGACCAACTGCATGGCTGGTGGGGGGCCGGCGGGGGGGGCGCGC
>VYZS01096311.1:2800-22427 GCA_013400695.1 Neodrepanis coruscans | reverse complement strand
TTGTTCAAGAAATCCTTCTACAACAACCAGTTTAGATGATGCTGTCCTGGTTGCTCCAGATCTGGGACACCAGTGACGATGGCACTCTCCTTGATGGCCATGAAGCAAGGACCTTAGGAACTCTGTCCTGAGACTTGGGTATTGTTCAGGAGTTTGTAAAAATCAACAAGCTCCTCAGCCTCTGGGAATGACTCTTCATGGGTGTGGGAGAGAGATATGCCTGCGAGCAAGACCTGCAGCAGCAGCAATGATGCTGGACGACCATGGAAGAAGGGAATCAGATGCTGAGAGAGCTTGCTATTCCAGACATTATTTTCTCAAACAACAGACTATACTCCAGAAGCCCTGACAATGTTCAGCATATGACTCAAATATGGCAAAAAAATATGAATGTTACCAGGGGCATACAACCAGTTCTTAGCCACGCTTCAACAGGGAAATGTGGAAGAGACAATAGGCAACATGATAAAGAAGATGAGGACATACGAGGATACCATTCATCCTGTATCTCGCCACCGGGTAATCTCCATGGAATTGTTGGCTGAAGAACTCTGGAGTTTCAAGGAAGAAACTACCAACAACATCAAAGGAATCCAGTCCCAGTTTAAGCAGGATGTACTCCCTGTGGCACCAGTGCAAACCAGAGGCCCCAGAACAAGACATTCTCCAGCAGGAGAGAGTGGGTATTCCTCATGGATTGACTTGTGGTATTTCCTTCTCAACCATGGGGAAGATATGAGATGGTGGGATAGGAAGCCCACCTGTGTCCAGGCAGCTCGAGTACAGGAGGTGAAGGAGAAAGAAAAAGGGAAGCCCATAAAGGCGAGTGCGGTGTTAGTGTCCCAGTCAAGGCATAATAGTCAAAATTATGACTCATCTGACCTATAGGAGGGCACTTCTTGCATCACTCCCAGGAAAGTGAACGTTATGGCTGCCAAGATCAGTGGTAGGGCTTTCTAGTTGGCTTATATTATACCTAGAAAAACCCTTCTAACCAGAAAATCTTTAAAGCAAGATAGGTAATTTTAATATGGAATTTGGAACCCAACAATAGGATATTTTTAATTTGGCTGAATTAGTTTTTTTCTATAATGTTCACCTATGCCATTTAATTTAAACAAAAGGGGTGATATGTGGCATTATTAAATTATTAATGCAGCATGTCCAGACTATGATACAATATCTAAGGAATGTAAAAAATCATCTTGTGACTTTTTGTAGCTCTAAGACAGTGGCATGTGACCTCTATTTCTTTTTCCTATAGGCTTTATTAACCAAAACAATCTTTCCACTATATAAACAGATGAATTTGCAATAAAGAAGCTTCTCCATTTTGTCCCCTGTATAGCTTGTATGTAATCTGTCTTTCTCGGATCCTCTGGTCATCAGTACCATGCACCACAAGGCCTATATATCTTGCAGGCAATTGTGTCACAGAGGGTCTTATATCCAACGCTGCTAAATTCCTGTTAGAAGGGAGCGCACACAACTGCCTACACCTGACTCTAGCCAGTCAGAGGCATGGGACAACTGTATCTTTTGGACCATGTGGATTCGATGCTCTGGCACATCAGAACCACAAGAGTACCAGGCTTTAGTTGATACAGGTGCTCAACGTACTCAGATGTCATCAGGACATTCAGGACAAGAATCTATTTCCATTGATGGGGTGACAGGAGGTTCTCAAAAATTGACCATAGTGGAAGCCAAAGTGAGTTTGACTGGGAGGGATTGACAGAAACACTCCATTGTGACTGGTCCAGGTGCTTCATATATCTTGGGCATTGACTATCTTACGGGTATTTCAAAGATCCAAAAGGAAACAGATGGGCTTTCAAAATAGCTTCTGTGGAGACAGAGAGAATTAAGAAGTTGAGTACATTGCCTGGCCTCTTAGAGAACCCTTCTGCTGTGGGACTGCTAAGGGTTGAAGAACAGCAGATGCCAATTGCCACCAAAACAGTGCATCGCCAGCAATATTGGACAAACAGATGCTGTGATCCTGGAGTGGGATGCACTACACCTAGAACTATTTGCCCCAGGGGTGGAAGCACAGTCCCACCACCTGCCATGGACTGATCCAGGCCATATTAGAGAAAGGTCATGCTCCAGAGCACTTGCAGTACATTGACAACATCATCATATGGGGGAACAGAGCAGAAGAAGTCTTTGAGAAAGGAGAAAAGATCATACAGATTCTCATGAAAGCTGGCTTTGCCATCAAACAGAGTAAGGTCAAGGGACGGGCTAAGGAGATCCAGTTCCTAGGAATAAATTGGCAAGATGGATGCCAGCAGATCCCAACAGAGGTGATCAACAAGATCACAGCAATGTCTCCACTGACTAATAAGAAAGAAGCACAAGCTTTCCTAGGTGCCATAGGATTCTGGAGGATGTACATCCCAGAATACAGTCAGATCGTGAGCCCTCTCTATCTGGTAACCCTCAAGAAGAATGATTTCCACTGGAGCCCTGAGCAACAACTGGCTTCTGAACAGATCAAATTGCTCATGCAATAGCCCTTGGGCTGTCAGGACTGGACCAGATATGAACATGCTCTGCTCTGCAGCTAGGGATAATGTTCCTTCCTGGGGCCTCTGCTGAAAGGTGCTTGGTGGCCAACCACTTGGATTCTGGAGTCAAGGCTACAGAGGATCTGAGACCAACTACACCCCAACAGAGAAAGAGGTCCTAACAGCCTATGAAGGGGTTCAAGCCACCCCAGAAAGTGATTGGCACAGGGACACAGCTTCTTCTGGCACCCTGACTATCAGTGCTAGGGTGGATGTTCAAAGGGAAGGCTCCCTCCATGCATCATGCCACTGACATGACTTGGAGCAAGTGGATCTCTTTGATTACACAGCAGAAACTTTAATTGCCCTGGGATCTTGGAGATAGTCACCAACTGGCCTGAAGGTGAGAATTTTGGTCTAGCAGATGGAGATGAGGAAGTGACATGTGCTGAGGAGGCTCCATCATACAACCAGCTGTCAGATGATGAAAAAAGTTTTGGTCTCTTCACTGATGGTTCCTGTCATATTGTAGGGATGGACCAAAAACGGAAAGCAGCTGTATGGAGTCCCAGAGGACAAGTTGCAGAAGCCACTAAAGGACAAGGTGGATCAAGTCAATTTGAGGAACTCAAAGCTGTGCAACTGCCTCTAGACATTGCTGAGTGAGAGGAACGGCCACAGCTCTTTCTTTATACTGACTCATGGATGGTGGATCAAGTGGGGATGGCTAGACAGATGGAAGAAGGCCAAGTGGCAACACAGAAGGAAACTCATCTGGGCTTCTGAAATATGGCAGGACATTGCTGCCAGAACAGAGAAACTGATTGTTAGAGTTTGACATGCAGACACACATGTGCCTAAGAGTTGAGACAATGAGGAACATTGCAATGACCAGGCAGATTGAGCTGCCCAAGTCAACGTGTCACAGGTGTATCTAGACTGGCAGCAGAAGGGAGAGTTGTTCTTAGCCTGATGAGCCCATGATGCTTCGAGTCATCAAGGCAGGGATGCCACCCACCTATAGATGGGCACAAGACCGAGGGGTAGATTTAACCATGGATATTAATTCCCAGGTTATCCATGAGTGTGAGACATGTGCTGCAATTAAGCAAGCTAAGAGAGTGAAGCCCCTGTGTTATGGTGGGAGGTGCACCAAATACAGGTTTGACTACATCACACTGCCACAGACCTGCCAAGGTAAGCACTGCATGTTCACCATGGTGGAAGCAACCATGGGTGGCTGGAGACATATCCTATGCCTCATATCACTGACTGGAATACCATCCTGGGCCTTGAAAAACAATTTAAAACTTGCAGTGCACTGGTGAAATCTTTGTGAGATCCATTTTACAGATATAAAGTTAGCTTTGGAAATCTCCAGATTGCACATGACCTATGCTAGTGATGTTTACATTTACAGTTGTATTTACGGACATATTATAGTTACAATTGGTGACTATATCTATAGTAAACTTTACAGTTATGAGATATAAATATAGAATTGTCAGCAATGCTGTATTGGTTAATATTACAGAATACTTGTGGTCGGCAGGTGTATCTAGAGATCATCTAAACCAATCCCCCCAGCTAAAGGCATAGTCAGCTAGAGCAGGGAATGCATGGTTGAGTCCGCTGTATACTACCATACTTGCCTTTTCCTTTTCATGTGATAATGCAATCCTTTTATTCTACTCCGGAGATAATAGTGACAAAAACGGACATGGAGAAACAGCAAAAAAGAGTTGAACTTATTCCTGGTCCCTTAGGAAGAGGATGAGGAGCCGCAGCCTATTCTTGTGTGCTGCGACTTCCTCAATGCTCATCGCCTCCGCACGCCGCAGCCGACCTCCTTCGGGGGGACGTGCACTGTCCGGGGGCAGCAGGGCTGTCTCTTTAGGGTGCGCACTCCACTGGGGAGTCAGTAGTGCGCACAGAGCGGGAGATGCTTGGGGTTAGTTCAGACACTCCCGCCTATCCCAGGTTTTTGAGTGAGTGGGGGAGGAAGGGAGAAGTAGTGTAGCGGCGAGGCGGGGCCTGGGCTTTTCTCACGGCAGAGGAGGTGGGGCCGGTGCAGCAGTGTTCCGACCATGCGGGGGTTGCCCGTACAGAGAAGCGGGTGCTGCTGGCGGAGTGGGGCGCCATGGGCTCGGTCACCTCGGCCTTGAGTCGGCCGCGGCGCACCCTGATGCGGGTGGGCGAGAGGACTTCCCCCACAAGCCCCCGGCGGACCCGGCTGACCGCGTTTCCGCTGGCCGTGGGGCTGAAGGTCCAAGGAGAGGAGGAGACGGTCCCTCCGGAGGAGCCCCCGGTGCCCTGCTGTGGTCCCGGTACCCGTGAGTCTCCGTGGGGTGGGGGCGCGGGGGGACACGGAGCTGCTGTCAGCGCTCCCCGCCGCTTCGTTGACGCGGGGTTTGTCCAGATGACGGCGCCGTAGCGGGTGACACAGCTTCAAGGGGAAGGGCGGGGGATTGCTGAAAGTGTGGAAGGAAAAGCCAACCCCGATCATCTCCTTCCTCGGCAGCGAGGGGTCCTGGGAGACGGTTCAGAGAAGAGCGCCGTTCCATTTAGGGGTGCGACGTGGGAAGGGGCCAGTGTTAATTGCGGGGAAGGAGATAATTGGAAATTGTATTAAGCTTAACAGTTTTCTTTTGCATTCGGCCAGCTTTAGGATCAGGACTGAGACTGTAGCTGGACAAAGCATGTAGTCTGAAATGCAGGATTTAAATATGTTTTGTCTGTACTTCAAAGGAAGCACACATTTTCTGAGCACTCAGAAATGACAGGCAGATTTCCCACAGTTACTCCTGAAAGCTCAGTGAAAAAAAACCTCCCTGCTTAATCGTTTTTTGGGTGCTGGCCTGTCCATATTTTCTTTAGGGGGGCCACATTGCATGTTGATGGTGAAGTGAGAGGGAATATAGGTTCTCACACTTTTGCAAGGTTTGAAAATGCATTTGAGCTATCTGAGCAAGTGAAGGCCACGAGATGGAGATTTCATGTTATACTTTTGATTTTAGTCAAGCATACAGTATCCAATACAAACCGTAATACAAAGTACGGTTGCCTTCCTCATAGCTAAATGTCAATATTTGTTCCATCTTTTAGAACACTTTTTTCTCTTCTGCAGAGAACATTCAGTGTCAAGGCCCTGAAGGTGGTAATATCCTCAGTTACACATGTCTATTTACTGACTTTCCCTGACCCCCAGTAGAATGGGGAAAGAAGAAAGGAAAAGTGAGGGGAGTAAAATGTGCATCAAGATAAAAATTGTTTAAGGAAGGACAAGTGGGAGAAGAGAGGAAGCAAACAAAAATGATGCAAAGCAATCACTCATCACCTTCCATGGGTAGATTGGTGCCCAGCTAATCCTTAAGGGCTAACCTCCCTAAAATGTTCTCTGCCTTGTTGTTGTTGTAGTTTGAAAGGAAAGCTCTTTGCCTTATTGTGCATGGTTGTAGTTTCTATTCTCTGCTCTGAATGGAAATCCAAGTAACTGATTTCTCCATATCAGCTTTTATCGCTGGCTTGTAATGGCCATGGACTCTAGGCGACCTCAAAAACCAGGAGGCTCCATGATGTTAAAAGAAGAAACCTGAGCACCAATATGTGCTGTTCAGTTTACAAGCTGCTTGGGGGAAGGTGACTCCCAGCACTGCCTTTGTTTCGTAAAAGGTGCTTTTGCTTCAGCAGATACTGAGGGTTAAGTGTCGCAGGTAGGACTCTACAACAGTAAAAGAGTATGATGGTACACTCAACTGAGAAACAAAGTACATATCTCTAGAGTGTGCTCTGTAGATGAAAGGCTGTGAGAAGTGAGTAGTCCAGCCACTGCCATGGTCCTGGTGTATTTTAATTTTAGAACTGTACCTGGAAACACTTCTGCTGAGCTTTAGCATGTGCGAGATTGAAATAATATGAAGGTACCGAGGGATGTGAAGGAAAGTGCATGACAGCAGCATGTTAAGTGTAGCTTCCGGGTGGCAAGGGGAAAATGAAGAGCACATCTAGCTTTTTCTGGTACCTTTGGTTTTCTGAGGAGTTGCTGTACATTGTAAGTTTTGACCTTGGAGTTGAAGCTGAGATTTTTGCTAGATGTTTTCAGGATGGGCCTAGGATTTCTTCAAGATTAGAAGCATGTTATTGAAGGAATGTGACTGTACAGACAGTTGGAAATGAAAGCTCATTGTCACAATGTTCGTGAGGCTTTTACTATCCTCTGCTTTGAATGTTAAACCCAGCAAGTGCTTTATCCTTGTCAGACTCTGTGGCCAGATTGTAATTATCTCTTTTTAATTTAGGAGAGTGCAAAATAATGGGTTTATTTTTAAGCTTTAAAGAGAAAAATCTTAGCCCTAATATCTGCTGTTCAGTTTACAGGCTGCGTGGGGAAACGTCTTCTTAACAAATTAACAAAAGGTAAAGAAATTAGCTTCTAATTTTTAGACTGCTGAGTGATGGCCTTATACTTTTCAGCATGTACTTTCCGTGTCTTTTATTAAAAATAGAAGTGTCTAGGGATAGTTTTTCTTTTCCTGAAAATAAATACAGTACAATCCACTTTTCCAGCATCCTCTATAATGACACTGCTTGTGGCAGGGGACTCAGAACTTTGAAAAACATACATAGTTCCCTCCTTCTTCATACTTTCACAGAATCACAGAATCAGCTAGGTTCAAAAACACTTCTGAGATTGTCAAATCCAACCTATGACCCAACACCACCTTGTCAACTAAACCATGGTACTAGATGCCACATCCAGTCTTAAATGGTGATAACACCATCTCCTTGGGCAGCCCATTCCAATGCCAAATCACCTCTTCTGTGAAGAACTCCTTCCTAATGTCCAACCTAAACCTCCCCTGGTACATCTTAAGACTATGTCCTCTTGTCCTGTTCCTAGTTGCCTGGGAGAAGAGACTGACTCCCACATGATTACAACCTCCTTTCAGGTAGTTCTAGAATGATAAGGTCTCTCCTTCTCTCCAGGCTAAACAATCCCAGCTCCCTCAGCTACTCCTTATGGGACTTGTGCCCAGATCCTTCACCAGCCTCGTTGCCCTTCTCTGGACATGCTCCAGCACCTCAACATTCTTCCTAAATTGAGGGGTCCAGGCCACAGTATTTGAGGTGTGGCCTAAGCAGTGTTGAGTACAGGGGAATCACTTCCCTAGTCCTGTTGGCCATGCTATTCCTGATACAGGCCAAGGTGTCATTGGCCTTCTTGGCTACCTGGGCACACTGCTGGCTCATGTTCATCCTGTGTCAGTCAGTACCCCGAGGCCCTTTTCTGCCTGGCCACTGTCCAGCCATCCTGTCTGCAAACCATAGTTATCCCTAACCCTGCAGCATGGGGTTGTTGTGAGCAAAGTGCAGAAGCTGGCAGTTGGTAGTGTTGAGCCTCATACTGTTGGATTGAGCCCATCTGTGGAGCTTGTCCAGGTCCCTCTGCAAAGTCCTTCTACCCTCCATCACATCAACACTTTCCCCCAACCTAGTGTCATCTGCAAATTTGTTAGTGGTAGACTTGATCCCCTCATCCCAATCATCAGTAAGATATGAAATAGGACTGGGCCCAACAGTGATCTCTGGGGAACACCACTAGTGACTGGCTGCCAACTGGATGCAACACCATTCACCACCAGTTTCTGGACCTGGCCATCCAGCCAGTTCTTAACCCAGCACAGAGTGCACCTGTCCAGGTCATGGGATGCCAGCTTTTCCAGGAGTGTGCTATGGGAGATGGTGTCAAAGGCTTTTCTGAAATCCAGGTAGGCTACATCCACAGCCTTCCCCTCATCCACCATGTGGATCACCTGGCCATGAAAGCAGATTGTGTTGGTCAGGCAGGACCTGCCCCTCCTAAATTCATGCTGGCTGGATCTAATCCTCTGGCTATCCTGTAGGAGCTGTGGGGTGGCACTCAGAATGATGTGCTCTATAAGCTTGCGCAGGCACTGATGTCAGGATGACAAGTTTGTAGTTTCCCAGATCCTCCTTCTGGCCCTTCTTATGCATGTGTGTCACACTGACTAACTTCCAGTCATCTGGGATCTCCCCGGTGAGCCAGGAGTGATGATAAATGATGGAAAGTGGCTTGGCAGGCTCTTCTTCCAGCTCCCTCATCACCCTAAGATAGATCCCATCTGGTCCCATAGACTTGTGAGAAGCTGTGTGGCTCAGCAGGTCACTAACTGCTTCGTCCTGGATTATAGGGGACCTATTCTGCTCCCTGTCCCTGTCTACCAACTCAGAAGGCCATTTGTGCTGAGGATGACCTGTCTTATTGTTGAAAATGGGGGCAAAGGAGGTGTTAAGTACTTCCAACTTTTCATCATCTTTGGTAACTATATTCCTGCCACTGGANTTCTGCCTGGCCACTGTCCAGCCATCCTGTCTGCAAACCATAGTTATCCCTAACCCTGCAGCATGGGGTTGTTGTGAGCAAAGTGCAGAAGCTGGCAGTTGGTAGTGTTGAGCCTCATACTGTTGGATTGAGCCCATCTGTGGAGCTTGTCCAGGTCCCTCTGCAAAGTCCTTCTACCCTCCATCACATCAACACTTTCCCCCAACCTAGTGTCATCTGCAAATTTGTTAGTGGTAGACTTGATCCCCTCATCCCAATCATCAGTAAGATATGAAATAGGACTGGGCCCAACAGTGATCTCTGGGGAACACCACTAGTGACTGGCTGCCAACTGGATGCAACACCATTCACCACCAGTTTCTGGACCTGGCCATCCAGCCAGTTCTTAACCCAGCACAGAGTGCACCTGTCCAGGTCATGGGATGCCAGCTTTTCCAGGAGTGTGCTATGGGAGATGGTGTCAAAGGCTTTTCTGAAATCCAGGTAGGCTACATCCACAGCCTTCCCCTCATCCACCATGTGGATCACCTGGCCATGAAAGCAGATTGTGTTGGTCAGGCAGGACCTGCCCCTCCTAAATTCATGCTGGCTGGATCTAATCCTCTGGCTATCCTGTAGGAGCTGTGGGGTGGCACTCAGAATGATGTGCTCTATAAGCTTGCGCAGGCACTGATGTCAGGATGACAAGTTTGTAGTTTCCCAGATCCTCCTTCTGGCCCTTCTTATGCATGTGTGTCACACTGACTAACTTCCAGTCATCTGGGATCTCCCCGGTGAGCCAGGAGTGATGATAAATGATGGAAAGTGGCTTGGCAGGCTCTTCTTCCAGCTCCCTCATCACCCTAAGATAGATCCCATCTGGTCCCATAGACTTGTGAGAAGCTGTGTGGCTCAGCAGGTCACTAACTGCTTCGTCCTGGATTATAGGGGACCTATTCTGCTCCCTGTCCCTGTCTACCAACTCAGAAGGCCATTTGTGCTGAGGATGACCTGTCTTATTGTTGAAAATGGGGGCAAAGGAGGTGTTAAGTACTTCCAACTTTTCATCATCTTTGGTAACTATATTCCTGCCACTGGATGTCCAATGGAGGTTTTCCTTGCCCTGCATTTTGCCAGATTAAGTTCTAATTGAGCTTTTGCCGTTGTAGTTTTGTTTCTACATGACATAACAACATCCTTAAACACTTCCTGAGTTGCCTACCCCTTTTTCTAAAGGAGATACACCCTCTTTTTTCCATCAAGTTCCTGGAAAAGCTCCCTGCCCAGTCAGGCCAGTCGTTTTCCATGCTGGCCCATTTTTCAGCACATAGGGACAGCCTACTCCTGCACCTTCAAGATTTCTTTCTTGGAGCATTTCCATCCTTCCTGGACCCCTTTGCTTTTGAGGGCTGTTTCCCAAGGTACTCTCCAAATCAGCATCCTGAATAGGCTGAAGTCTGCCCCCTGGAAGTCCAGGGCAGAGGTTTTGTTGATGTCCCTCCTTGTTCCACCAAGTCTTGAAAACTCTATAATTTCATAGTCACTGTACTCCAAATGGCTTCCAATCATCACATCTTCCATCAATCCTGTTTGTAAACAGCCTGGTAGGCTCACTCACCAGCTGCAACAAGAAGCTATTGTCCCTGTACTCCAAGAACCTCCTAGACTGCCTCTTCTCTTCTGTGTTAAGTTCTCAGCAATCTGGCACATTAAAGTCACCCACAAGAACAAGGGCTAGCGATCTTGAAACATCTGCCAGCTGCTTATCTACCTCTTCATCCTGGTGGGTGGTCTAGAACAGACCAAGGATGATGACCTTGTTGGCCTTCTCCCTTGTTCTAACCCTTAAGCACTCAAACTTATTGTCACTAACTTCAAGTTCCATAGAGTCAAGAGACTCCTAATATACAGTCATGCCTCCACCCCTCCTACTTTGCCTGTCTCTTACAAACAGTGTGTAGCCATCCATTGCAACACAGTCATCCTACGATGTTTCCATGATAGCAACTGTGTCATAGCTTTCCTGTATAATGGCTTCCAGCTCCTCTTGTCTGTTACGCATGCAATGTGCATGAGTGTACATGAACTTCACCTTGCTGATTTCACCTCTAACTGTGGCTTACCACCCTTAGGCGCTTCTCTGGAGAGCCTAGTTTCATCCTCATGTGCCTCATGTGCCTTCAAACGTATTTTAAAGCACTTTCAATTAGCCCCGCCAACTCATGGAATAGAATTTTTTTGCCTTGCCAGATAGATGAAGGTCATCTGAATGTAGCAGGCCTGGTACCATAAAAATTGGCCCATGATCAAAAAACATAAAATTCCACTGTTGGCACCAGTCATTAAGCCACTTATTGATAGCATGGGTTATCAATTACTTTCTTTTAACACTGCCTACTTCTCAGGTACTTGGCCATGTCAAGATAACTACATATGTGCTTTTCAGAGTAGTTTGAAGGCTACTCTTCTGAATGGAAGGTGCTGTCATTTTTGTAAAACCTTGTTGTATGAAATGTTATGAAGTATCTTATGCATGAAAGTTACTAAAATTACTATATCACAGGATTTTCTCAAGAATGTACTGAGAACAGCTCAAGCTGGGTCACAGTTTTCCCTTCTTGCTCTTCAAGCAACAATGCTAACTACACATTCAGCCATATTATGAAGTACAGAGCCAGCAGGCTTGAAAGAAGTCTTTACACACTCCAGCACTTGTGAGATTGTATTTGTAGCAATATGTTCAGCTTTGGGCTCATCACTACCAGAAAACTATCCTCAAATTCGAGTGAATCCTGCCACAGCAATGGTGTGGATGAAGGAAGATGCTCTGAGAACTGAGTTTTGCTCAGTCCAATGAGCAGAAAGCTTGAAGTGGGACCTTAGAGCTGATTTCAGCTACGTAATGAGAGGTTACAGGGGAAACAGAACCAGATTCCCCTTAGAGCAGAACAGCAGTAGGGTGATGTGAGCCACCTCCAGAAGTCCCTTCCAATCTTCATTATTTTCTTCCACAGGCATGTCATTTCTTGCTGTCATTATTAATAACTAGCAAACCACTAATTCTACATTGACTCTCTTCGGATTCAAGAAGAACAAGCCTAACTTTGACATTTGTTCGATTGGTTTCAGACAATGATGTGTCAAATCCAGTTTTGATTGCTACAGGGCTGTTTTGGCGTCACTCTGTCTGAAAGCAGTGACAGTAGCATCTTTGTTGCTTCAGTCCATTGCCCTGTGCAAGTCCCAATGCTGTGGTATTATAGTACTCTGAAATGAGTGAACCTACATTGATATGAAGCCATGGTTCATGTTGTTTTTTTTCTGTGCAAAAGCCACTGTGAGGAAACCCCAGGTCATGGAACTCAGTAGCTGTGGTGTCTTGAGGAATTAATATATTTTTTCATCCTCTCGTTTTCCAGATCAACTGGTTGAATTGTAGTTGTCTCTGGCCAAGTAATGGAAATGTTGGGGTTTTTTTTAACATTTCTGAAGTCCTTAATTCCTGGGCTGAAATTTAATGTGAGTACTTGCCTGCAAAACAAGATTATTATACTCCAGTTTAGTGGAGGAGAAAGGAAGAGGTTCTGAATAGGGATTAAAGTAGCACTCAGCTATTACTTGCAGTAGAAGAAATCAGGTGCCTCAGTGATTTCGAGCTGCAATAATCACCTTAGCAAGCACCACTGTATAGAGTATAAGGTGAAATTACTGATGTTAAATACTTCTGTTTTGCTTGATGCATATCTATCTATCTATCTATCTATCTATCTATCTATCTATCTATCTATCTATCTATCTGTTTACATAAATCTATCACTACATAAATAAATAAAGAATATAAAACTGTTCTTAAAACTTTGCTTTGGGGGTTACAAGGAAAGATCTGCTATGCAATAATTAATAGATGAGTCTCCCTGGAGACCCTTTGCATTAATGGACCATCTGCTACTCTTTCATCTCTGAATCATCATGGACAGCATCATGATCTTTCATGAAGTAATAATGAGATATTCCGGTGTCTTTGTATTGGAGCATGCTTGACACATTTTGGTCATTATTTTGGTCATGAGTCCCTCCCCAGAAAATCCCAGTTTATCATCATGTGATGTAACCAAAACTGTATACCCTTTATGTAATTTCTGATGGGTTGTTAATAATGAATCATTTGTAGCAACTGCCCAGGGTACCCCTGATACCTCAGACCGAAGTGAAGAAAGATACAAACCCTGTGAGGCAGGGGAATGTTTCTTTTCACACCAATGACTCAGTTGTGAGAATGCCCCTCTGGGGAGGCATTAACACCTTCACACTCAGCTGGAGTGGTCCTCTCCACTAGTGGACCCAACTGCACTGGCATAATAGGCAGTTACAATGACCTAGATCATCAAAGATTCAAAAAATATCCCATGACTCGCAGAGTTAAACCACCCATTGTGAAACTCCCTGCACTGGGGGAGGTACTGGGCGTTCCACCTGAACCTGAGGATATATAATCTTTGGGTGTGGGGATTTGAGGTACCGCTTATTGGATCCAGAAGAGGAAAAGAACTTAAACAGTACTTTGATGGCTAGTCTCAACAAGACTGTGATTATTACTTTGATGGAACTGTGACTATTATCCTGACCAACAGGTTTGATGCTTTGCATCATGTGGTGCTCAGCACAGGAGCTAAAATGCTGTGCTGTTCTTGTCCCAAGCGTGCTGGGTTATATTCTGTCGTTGGGGGTCAAAACCAGTTTTTCTTGGTATCACTGTATGTACTATAATCTTCTTAGGAAATTGTAGCTCTGACTGGTAATCTCTCTTAAACTGTGTTCATTTCTCCCGCTGGTTACTTTTAAATCAGCACATTAATGAAGAAGTCAGTGATTGCAGAACATCTGGTACTCTGAATAGTACTACTTGCTAGCAGCTTTTCTTCCTTTTGCTATTGTGCAAAATGAAAGTGGAATTAAAAGATTCCTCAGTACTGAGAAGCAGGAAACAGAACGGGAAACTGTAAAGTTTCTCCATGCAGTTTTGTCTATATGTAATCTTGTCCTACTCCATCCCCTTCCCTTGTTATGTACTTTTTTTTATATATCTATGTACACAAAGACTGTGGCAGGCTCATGGTTCTCTGTGTAACAGATGCAGAGTAGTATGTGATTTGGGCGGCTCTTGGGGGCGAAGCCACTGCAGGCGGCAGTACTGGCACAGGCAGGTCAGCAGGGCCTGAGCTGGCAGCTGGCCAGGGCACCCCTTGTCTAGGGGTGCAAGCACTGGCACCATGCTGGGGAGAGTTCGAGCAGAAGAGTTAGGGACAGTGTGTGAGCAGAGAGAATGGATGAAGTTGTGCTGTGCAGGTGAGGGAGACTGAGCATGTAAAAGGTGTTTGGACACATCACAGAAATTATTCAGGCTCCTTGAGTGGACCCCAGATGTTCTTGAGGAGGAATGAGGGTTATGCAGAGCTGAGTGTTCAGGCCATATTCTCTGTAGGACTGAGCAGGGTTGGGTGATTCCTCACCTGGCTTCAGAGAAATTTTAACATCTGCATCACCCAATCTCTAAATTAATTAGTAACTCCACTTTGATCTGTCTAAATTACTTGCTTAAAGCAGGCAGTGGTATTTTGGTGTGTGGCAATTAAACAGGTGAAGAGAGAATGGTTAAAATTGAAAGTGGTCTTTTGCTAATGGTGCTCCAGAGTGATAAAAGGATTTCTTTGCTTAGACTGCTACTGTGCCCTTGTGAACAGCTTCAGCCTATTGAGTTTAATTGTTCTGTAGATCTTATTCTCCTGTCTCTGTTTAGTTTGGAAGGAAGATTTTGATGAGGGAGACATTAGATGGATACTTCATGTCTTTGCATGTTCTTGGTTTTTCCTATGTCAGGGTTTTCTGAAGCTGAACATACATAAGGAGAGAGTAAGGGAACTCTGAAATTTTGTCAGAGCTTAAGAGCAAAAGGAAAAATGCTCATCACTTTTTGTCTAAATAACTTTTTTTAGACTTCTCTTACCTGTTGGGATCTTGAATTGTATTCCAAATACCCACAGCATCACTCCTCACCAGGAAAGTATTGTTATCTCTGCTGTATAGGTAAGGGCTTTATGTCAGAGCAGACTCTCCAGTCTATGCTACCCAGGCTTGAATTTTTGCTCTGCTGAGAGCTGCACTTGAGTCGCTTCATTTGAAATGCACTCAAAAAGAACAGTAACATTTTCAGAAAGTCAGTTACATGGTTCCAGGCAGAGTATAATTAGATCCAGAAAACTTGTCTGGCCAATTCAGTGTTAGGAAGAGGCTAGGTAGTAGATATTCCTCATTTGGCCATGAGCATGCAGTGTGATATGAGGATTTGCTATGCTGGTGTGACAAATGTGATAAAATCATAATTCCTTCTTCCATTGGCTCTGCTTCTTGACTGTGTGTCCAGCTGAACTGGGGAAAAAAAAACAGGGCCCTGAATGCCCCATCTTTATATCCTAATGCTCCACCCTAGTTGGGAAGCAGGGCCTATGGCCTGTGAAGGCTGGGTTGACTGTGTTCATAGGGGAAAACTCAGCAGTTGTGTCACCTGAGCTTCATTCCCAGTACTGTCCCAAAACTTCTCCAGCTGGTTACTCACTGCCTTTCAAGCAGTGAAGGCCCCCTGTGCAGAGTGAGGCATGTCTGGTGGGAAGGGAATGTGCGGAATGAAGTACGTCTGCTGTGAAGGGAATATCAGCCCTGGGTCCAAGGAAAGGGGGAGTGTGAACACTCTAGAACCAACCTCCTTGCTCTACTCCAGAGAGGTTTAAGAGCTTCTACTTGCAGTCCTCACCTGCTGTGATTTTATTTTTTCTTACCTCGTTGCTGAAGTTACACCTTAATTCTGTTTACAAAAAAGCCCTATATTTAAACTTGACCTTCTATGTTGATAACATATGCCTCATTTGTGTGCGTTGTGTTTAGCTTTGATTGTAAGGGGTGGGGCCAAACAATCTGAACATAAGGGTATGGGAGATAGGCTCTGCTTCACATTAAATTATGCAGCCAATTTGTGTTGGGTTTTTTAATTTATAAACATTGTTGGTAAACTCAGTAGTCCTACTGTGAGGCTGAAGACCACAAATTTATTCAGTAGAATCCAGACAGTGTGTGCTTGTATTTATTTTTGCATGGTCTTTTCATCTTACTGTCAGTAAAATAAAAACCAAGCTTTTTTAGGGTGAATACATTGCAAGAATGTCTTTTATTTCCTGAGGTCTTCAAGGTTTTTGTAATGTCAGTTAGTTGTTGATTTATGTCAATGGTGGATCATTATGATCTATGTTTATTTCCAGTCTACCCTGATACTGTTTTGTACCTTGTGTTACTACATATGCTGCAGAAATAACACTCTTTTTTTTTTTTTTTTTTTGAACTAGTAGTGAAGAGAGCTATTTGCTGGTTTTTCGTCATTCAGGACTTTCAGGAAACACATCAGACTACCCAATTTGTAATAGCTTGGGTGAGTTCACTGTTTGAAAAAACTGGGCATAAATTAAAGCACTGAAGAGAATATCGTACTGTAGACTGTAGACTTCTGGAAAACACCAGGTGGTAAAGATGTAATGAATTATTCATTACACTAAGAAAAGCACAAGGACACTTTCTTTTCTTGAATGTTTATTATCTTATATCACCATAATTTAAAGTTAAGTTTTGGTTTAATAGTAGCTATTTCTACAAAACTTCTACAAACATCTTTCACTTATATAGCATTTATTTTGTAACCCTGGAGTCTTTATTCTCCACTGCCATGCATTTGGAGCAATTGATTTCTATCACTACAGAGAAAAGGAATTTACTCACCCTGGTATCAGCTTTGCCACACAGATAAAATGTGACGTCATTCTGTGTTATAAACTGACAGCCAGGAAGCTTGTTTCCTGTGTCTTGCTGTCTGCATTTCTTCTGCCTGTTTATTGCAAACTTTTGCAAGAATTACACCTGACTTCGTACTGCTGCAAACTTGATTGTACCCAGGTTTCACCAGTGAAAAGAGACCATTAGCAAATTTAAGGAGCAGATGCAGATAAAGTAGTTGTCCTTTGAGGATAATGCAAATACAGTGAAGTGGTATGTTGTACTTTAGGTAAAGTCTTGATTTGATCTGTGCTTAAAATGTACATTAGCTGGCAGCTAGAAATATGTTAAAACCCAAAACATCTAACTTCCTACATCATTAATGAACAGAACTATGTTGGTAAAAGTTCTTAAACTGACACAGTTATATTAGCAACTGGAGGGAGGAAAGATCTCTTTTGTGTCATCTATTCCATCTGGGGAGCCAAGTAGAGAATTGGAGGTGTAGATTGCACCTATATAAGCTTGCTCTCTCAGTTTGCCAGTAGAACCGGAAAACAGATGTGATCTTTGCCCAGTGTTTTTCAAGCTAGCAGTTTTAAGGCTGTTCTGTCCATAGTTGTGTGTTTGATGTACTGATGATGTTGCATGGCAGCAGGATTATCCCTTGAAGATCTGCACAGTGGCTGCTCTGGTGGTTCCTGCTGCCACCACTTAACATCACCATCAGCCAGTCAACTACCCAAAATAACAAGGCTGGTTTAGATGTGAGATGCAAAAGCCATCAATTCCTCTTGTCTGACTTTTATTTTTTTTTGGTTTCTGGAGCTTATTTTTTAAGCCCTTATGCAGACTGGCTGTTGCTGACGGCGGTTGAGGCCCCAGGTGGTGATCCTCATGTAACGGAGCTGGTTTCCATTCTGTTTCACCGGGAACCTCAAAAAATGGAGATTGGTAAAAAAGAAAAGGGAATTGGCCAAAAAAAAACCCCACCCAAAGTACTTATCTCTTCCAGATGCTAAATATCAGCTGCGAAGAGAGTCTTAGACTGCTACAATGAAGGATTTCCTTCCTGAATGGAGGGAAACTGGCAGCATTTACACAAAAATGGTCAGAATTAATGGCTGCTATGTACTTGAAAGGTAGATAATGGTACTTTCTGCAGAGATATCATTGGTATGTGGTATGAAGAAAGCATATAACTAGATATTAGCATTCCTCTGCTAGTGGGTACTTGGAGCAGAAAACTACTGAAAATTTGAAATTTGGATGCTTGGGATCTCCATCTGTGAAATGAGCTGAAATAAAAGCAGGTAATTTTCTTGCCTTCGTCTTTTCCTTTGTATCAAAAGAAGATGAACTGGTGCAGTCCAGCAGAGGTGGTGTCTTGGTTTAGAGACAACTATGTAATTTGAATTTGAGGACATGAGACAATGAGATACAGAAAAAGAAATAACCACTCTAACTGCATATATATATATGTATGTATATATATGTATATATATATGTATATTATATATTTAAATGAGAGAAACACAGAACACCCACAAGAAAAGCAGTATCTCCAAAAATAAAACACTGAGAAATTTGTAGGGAACAGAATAAAAATGTTGTTCCTTACTAGAATTGATTAATGAGTCTCTAACCGGTCTCTGTGGTCACAGGAAGATGGTGGTTGCCACCTCAAATGACGGCAGCAGTCCAGGACTCCCGCATGAGCTGAGGAAGTGGGGAAAAGAGGAAAAAAACCAAACCTGAGAACTCTTCGGATGGAAAAGTGAGGAAGGAGAAAAGTACTTCTATGTATGAAGTTGCCCTCCACTGGAGTCGGGCTGGATCCAAGTGAAGAGCAGCAGAGTCACTGCAGTCACTTGGAGAACTGTTTTCCCCATCCGAGGTTGAGCGAAAAAGTTGCTGTGTGCTGGAGCCTGCACATATCACCCCCCGAACGCCTGCGCATAGCTGCTGCGTACCGCCAGTCCATGCTGTCCATTCACAGCCTGCCCCTCCCTCACAAAGTGCACAGTGCAGCACAGCCCTGCCATCATCCTAGCAGCCTTGCTGCCAAGCTGCGCCGCTGGCTGGGGGACTGGCTCTGGCGGCGCAGGAGGAGCGGCTCTCTCCATGTCCGGCCATGCAGGTCCATGAGCCAGTGGCAGGACGGGGCCACAGCATGGGCAGCAGCGCAGGCGAGTGGCATCCTTCTTGGTTCCTCCCTCTGCCCTCCCCTCCAAAAAACACCGGGTGCTGCCTCTTTCCCCCCACCCCACCTCTGCCATGCAGAGGGGAATGAAAGATGGTGAAGGGAAAAAGAACAAAAAATCACTCCCAACGGAAAAACAGAAGTCAAACTTCAACAGCTGGTAATGTTCATTGAGGGAATAAACAAGCCAGGGGAGACATGGGGCAAAATGGCTGCGTCACACAGCCCTGATTTTGGTATCCAGTGATTTCTTTCCTAAGTAGAAAGATAGATGGGGATAATGAGTGCAGGATGAAGGGGTGAAAGAAACTCTTGAGAGGACAGCACCCAACCTGGCAAAAAACAGAAAAAATGAGGGAGCATGGAAAGAAAGGATGCACTATGATCCTTCCTGGTGGGATGGGAATGAGGAATGGCAAGCCACTGGTGTGTCAGAGCAAGTAGAGCTGGATATCTGAAGTGGGAGAAGCACATGGTGAGACTTTGAACTCATGTGCTCTTCAGCAAAACTCCTGACTGTTTTATAGTACAGAAAGTTAAAACATTAAACTTGCAAATGTTTAATGTTAAGAAATAAGTCATGACAAGTTACTTGTTTCAGTGATGTTTCTGAATTTGGACTTTGGTACTGAAAATTAAGATAATAATGAGCGAACTCTTAAAGATACTTCTGTATGACATTTTTCTACTCCTGAAAGTTGTACCTATATGAGGATAATGATAGAAAACATTTCCTTTTTTTTTTTTTTTTTT